>JAXQQM020066622.1:0-69014 GCA_034641835.2 Pinus albicaulis | reverse complement strand
TTCATTAGGCCCACTGGTCTGGTCACCGGTTTCGATTTTTAAAACTATGCTCTCAATTCTGCATCTGTCCATTTTTGCTACTAAAATGGATTATTGATCATCCCCATCTTCTCTCTTAAGTAGAAAAACTTTGTCTTTCCCAGAGCTTTAGCGAGGATGTCCAACACCTATTCTCCTGTAGGAGTATACTACAACTGTACAGTGCCCCGCTGGACACAGTCTCTAATGAAATGACACATGATGTCAATGTGCTTCAACCGATCATGAAACACAGGATTTTCAAAGAGCTTGATGCAACTCTGATTATCACATAGAATGTTGGTCGCTTCCATCTCTTCCTTGAGTAGATTCACAAGCAGCTTCCTAAGCCATATGGCCTCACACGAAGCAGTGCTTGCTTCCATATATTCCGCCTCAACTAAGCTCAGAGCCACGAATTTCTGTTTCCTGTTGCACCAGAAAGTCATTCTTGATCCAACATTGAAACAATACCCACTGATACTTTTCCGATCTACTAGGCTTCCAACCCAATCTGCGTCAGTGAACCCACTCAATCTAATGCCATTGCCTCGGGTGTATCTCAATCCAAACTCAATTGTTCCTTGCAGATATCTAAGAGCATGCTTGCCTGCTGCCCAATGTGCCCTCCTTAGTTCCACCATGAACTGTCTGAGTGTGTTGACAGCATCGAGGTTACTTGGGAGCGGGAGCAGAAGCGCCATTTTCAAAAGCTCTCGGTCCGGGAGCTTTTCGGGGAGCGTTTATATATATATATATATATATATGTATATTTTGATGCATATATGTCGACAAAAGCATATAGAATGATGAATTAGACATAAAAAAACATAAAAAAATAGATTGAACCATATAACATCAATCATCTAGAAGTTATAATCTTCATCGACCATGTCCATAAGTTAGAAACATACAACATATTGACTCTTGAGTCTCATAATTCATCAATCTTACAGTTTCAAGCTTTCCGAATTCAATATATAACATTTATCATCATTGATTCATTGATCGCCATAGTTGTACTTGTAAGCTAAGTGTAACCATTACAACAAAGAATATTTAACATGAAATGAAATGTTATAAAATGAAACGAAATGAAACAACTTTCAACTTTCATGATGCATCATATTCATAATTCATAATGATTTATAAACTTATAACTGCCAACTTCAAAGTTTCAAACTTCAAACTTAAATTGTCATATATTGTTTACAAAAAATATATTCCATTAAATATGAAAGAGTCAAGTTTCAATAGTTATAAAAAGTTATAAACTACTAGAAAATAGAAAAGACTAGTAAACTGTAAGTCTATTTTATCTATTTATTGGCCTCTTGCCACAAGAAATGTCTAATTTATGAGCAGCCCGTGGTAATGGTGGTCTTCCAGCAGTCTCCTCGCAGGAAGTACCACGACCATAACTAGAAGCCCCATGCCCTCCATGTGAGGATGTAGGTGGAGGCTACGTCAACAAAGGAACAATAGTCAGAACTCGAACATTGGCACTGGCACTACTACCGGATGGTGGGTGTGGCGATGGCATGCCTGATGCTGCTTCATCCTCATCTCTCAAAATTTTTGCTTCCAATTCCTCCAAATGTATAGTGTCGTCCCCAAATTATCGTCCTCTGGGTTGTTGTCCAAAACTTTATATGAGAGATCCTCATAAGCCCGATCACAATAATGACTCAACAACCTCAAGTTGTAGTGCACATAAACCAAGCTTTCTGCTCGATTTTCGTTAAGTCTATTTCTTCTCACATTATGGATGAAGTTGTAGGTGCTCCAACACCTCTTTGCAAAAGAAGTATTTACAACCTGTGAGAGAACTTTTATTGCCAATTTTGGCAAAAGTCCCATGCCGCCATATGTATCCCACGATGTGAGAGCATCAAACCTGTCTATATCTTCCATTGCATGAAAAGAACCAAACAAACCAGTGCAATTGAAGTATTTGCCTAATTCAAGGCACATATTAGCATACTCCTCCCTATCAGGGACCAACTTGTCTAATGCTTTCATGTATCCCTCTTGTACCTCTGGATGTTGTGTAACCAGCTCCAAAAATAGAAGAAAAGAGATATCAACGCCTTAGAAATAAGCCACTTCGAGGGGGAAACCTCCAATACATTACATAAATGAACAATTCTTGGATGATACAATTTACAAAACCTCCTTTCTATATATAGGAGTCCATGTGACCATAATGTAATCCTAGTGGGCCACAATGTAATCCTAGCCGACCTAACAATAATAATTTAAGGGCACAATAATAACAAAATGGGGGTTACAAGGGTACAATCATAACAATAAGGGGGTTACACTAACAACAATAAGGGACTATACTAGTAATATAGGGACCTAACATGCCCCTCTCCTTCAAAAAAGTGTTGTCCTCAATGCTTGAGTAGCTCTGGGTGCTTCTGTATAAAATTCTCATCCTCCCATGTAGAATCTTCGGTGGGTAAGTTCTTCCACTTGATGAGATACTCTGAAATTGATCGATTTCGTAGTTGTCGAGTTCTTTTTTCCATGACTGCTTCAGGTTCCAATATGATTTTCCCTTCCCCATCAAGTTCTGGCAATACTGTTTGAACTGGTGATTTTCACCTATAACCTTCTTTAAGCATGAAACATGGAAAACTGGATGTACTCGCGAAGAAGCAGGAAGCTCCAATTTGTATGCCATAGTACCAATCTTTTGCAACACCTTGTAAGGACCATAGTACTTTGGTGATAATTTATTATCCTTCTTAGCTTGCTTGAGGGACATTTGTTTGTATGGTTGTAGCCGTAAAAATACCCAATCTCCTACATCAAAACTTCTCTCATTGCGATGTTGATCTGCCTGTTGTTTCATTCGATTTTGTGCCAAATTCAGGTTATCCTTTAAGAGTTGGAGAACTTCTTGCTGATGCTCGATGTGATCTTCCACTGCTTGAACCTTCGAATTTTCCCTTAAATATGATGTGATGGATGGTGGATGATATCCTTAAAGTGCCATAAATGGGGTCATTTTTGCTGCAGTATGGAAGGAAGTGTTATACCACCATTCAGCGAGAGGTAACCACTTGACCCATTGTGTTTGTTTATCGGATACAAAACAACGAAGATATCCTTGCAAACATTTATTTACTATCTCAGTTTGACCATCAGATTGAGGATGATAAGATGAGCTATGAGCTAATTGAGTACCCAAACAAGAAAATAACTCTGTCCAAAAATTTCCAGTAAAAATGGGATCTCTGTCGCTCACAATAACCCTTGGGCTTCCATGTAACTTTTGAATTTTGTCCATAAATGTAGTAGCAACTGTACTTGCTTTAAATGGATGAGATAATGCACAAAAGTGTGCATACTTGGTAAGTCTATCAACTACCACCATGATGACACTCGTTCCTTCGGACTTAGGTAAACCTGTGATAAAATCCATTGAAATATTCTCCCAACGTTGACTTGGAATGGATAAAGGTTGTAGAAGTCTTGGGGTCTTAATTGTCTCAACTTTATTCTGCTGGAAAACCAAACATTCCGCCACAAACTTCTGAATATCAGATTTAAGGCCATCCCAAAAAAATTCTTTCTTCACCCTGTGGTAAGTTTTTAAAAATCCTGAGTGTCCTCCTAAAGGAGAAGTGTGCAATTCCTGAAGAATATTTTGTTTTAGTTGGGAATTCTTACAAAGATATAAGCGATCTTTGTACCATAAGGAATCATTTTTCCAACTAAATGTATCAGATGTACTAGGATCTTGCTGCAAATTTTGAATGAGTGTCCATACATCTTTGTCCTTCCATTCATCTCTTGCTTCGGTTATCCAATCTGGTTGGATAATAGAAATGGCACAAAGCAATGCTTCCACCTCTTCATTCTTTCTTGAGAGTGCATCCACAACAACATTAAGCTTTCCTTTTTTGTAGATTATTTCAAAGTCATAACCCAACATCTTTGTGACCCATTTTTGCTGCTCTTCTGAAGATAGTCTTTGTTCCAAAAAGTGTTTAAGGCTATCATGATTAGTTTTTACCTTGAAGTGTGTTCCCATTAGGTAAGTTCTCCATTTCTTTAGTGCATGCAGTATTGCTAACATTTCCTTCTCATAAATAGGTTTCTGTAAATACTTTCCTTTGATTGGACGACTTTCAAAAGCAATGGGTCTTCCTTCCTGCATTAAAACTGCACCAATTCCATTTTCTGAGGCATCACATTCCACAATAAAGGTTTTTGTGAAGTCTGGTGTAGCTAAGACCGGTGCTAGGCATATTGCCTCTTTAAGACGTTCAAAGGCCTTAGTTGCTTCAGGAGTCCATGAAAATGCATCTTTCTTCAATAATGTTGTTAGAGGTGCTGCTGTTCTCCCATAATTCTTAACAAACTTGCGATAATACCCTGTTAACCCGAGAAATCCTCGCAACTGCTTTATGGTTGTGGGGACTTTCCATTCCTTAATGGCTTTAATTTTGTTAGGGTCTACTTTAACACCCTCGTGAGATACAATATGACCCAGATATTCAACCTCTTGTACTCCAAAGAAACATTTGGATGTTTTTGCATATAATTGTTTCTCCTGCAATAGTTTGAGCACCCTGTCAACATGTTCAACATGATCCTTCCAAGACCTGCTATAGATTAGTATATCATCAAAAAATACCAACACAAATTTTCTAAGGAAGGGTTTGAAAATGGAATTCATCAACCCTTGAAATGTAGAAGGTGCATTAGTAAGGCCAAAAGGCATGACCAAAAATTCATAATGACCCTTATGAGTTCGAAAAGTTGTTTTTGTAATATCTTCAGTCTTCATTCTAATTTGATGATATCTTGAACGAAGATCCAACTTGGTAAAATAAATTGCTCCATGTAATTCATCCAATAATTCATCAATCACAAGAATGGGAAATTTATTTTTAATGGTGAGCTTATTGAGCTCCCTATAATCCGGACACATTCGCCATGATCCATCCTTCTTGTGTACCAATACTACAAGAGCAGAGAAAGAACTTTGACTAGGCTGAATTATACCCGCCTCTAACATTTCTACAATCATACATTCAATTTCGCTCTTTTGGACATAAGGATATCTATAAGGCCTGATGTTTGGAGGAACACTTCCTGGAATCAAATGAATAGCATGATCATGATCACGAATAGGTGGGAGTACTTTGGGAGTTTCAAACACCTTGGAATGATTGTCCAAGACTTGTTGGAGATCTGCAGAAATAGATGATTTTGATGTTGGAACTTCTAGTGAGCATAATTGTGCAATTACGCCTCGTTGTTCTTTATTTAGAAGCTTTGTCATGACATTAGAGCTTATTATATTTCCCGGCTTCCCTGCAATACCCCGTAATTCGACTTCCTTTCCTTCTGAAAAAAAAATCAAGAAAATTTCTTGAAAATTAAAAGCTACCGTCCCCAAAGATTGTAACCATTGTACTCCTAGTACAACATCAGCACCTCCCATAGGAATGGAAAGCATTGGACTAGTCAATACATATTCCCCCATGGTTAGCTTGATATTATGGCATTTTCCCGAGCAATTTATAGTTCCTCCATTTGCAACCATCACTTGACATTCTGGTGCTGGGTATAGGAAACAATTTAATTCCTTGACTACCTTATAATGAATAAAATTATGGGTGCTACCTGAATCAATCAACACTATTACCCTTTTCTTATTGATATGTCCTTCTATCTTGAGAGTTTGAGGAGTGGTAATTCCTGCCAGTGCATTACACGATATGGTCGGATTCATTTCTTCCTCTTCTAGGGCTGGTTCCTGGTGTATATCCTCTTCTTGTTCATTTTCTTCTTCCTCTTCACAATCTATAGAAAATAATTTCTTCTCGGCACACTTATGACCTTTAGTGTATTTGCTATCACAACTGTAGCAAAGCCCTTTTGCTCTTTTTTCTTCCAATTGTTGTGGTGTCAACCTTGTAGGTTGTGGAAATCTAGGCGTAGAAACACTTCTTTATAGAAGTGAGTGGTAGGCTTCCTTGTCGCCATAATTTTACATTCAATTTTTCTTGCCAACCTGAATGCCTTCTCCAATGAATCAGGTTCCAAAACGTGAACTTCATGTTGGATGTTATCCTTTAAAGTGCATATGAAGAGATCAATCCTGTGTTCCTCTGGAATATCAGTTACCCTTATATTCAATTTTTGGAAGTCCTCAATGTGCTCCCCCACTAAACCCTTTTGTTTGAGATTTATCAATTGGCTAAAGAAGGTGTTGCTCTTTGTATCCTCATAATATGCTATCATTTCCTCCATAAAAATTGACCAAGTGACAATTTTTTTACGGGAGCAAAGCCATCGATACCATACAAATGTATTTTGTTCTAAATGTAAAGTTGCAATGCGTACCTATTGTGTGTTTTGCACGTTATGGAGATCAAAATATTGCTCCATCTGTAGTATCCATGTTACAGGATCCTTTCCATCAAACTTCCTCATCTCCATTTTTGGAATATGGTGGTTCTTCCCACCAACATGAGAGTTTATGAAATCACAATTAACATTTATTTTGTTTTCATCATGAGTTTCTTCTACTATCTTTTCACCATTATGAAACATTTCTTGTATCAACTTTGTCAAACCTTCCATGTCTGCTTTTAGATCCTTCTTCATGTTTTCCATGTTGTCTTTCATGTCATCCATCTTAGCTTCCATGCCAGCTTCCATTCCATTCATCTTAGCTTCCACGCCTTTCTTCAAAACTTCCATTTCATTTTTTGTTGCTCTTTGCGAGAGCGAAATTTGGTGCACTTGCTCTTGTAATTTTGATAGATCATGTTGCAATTCTTCATCTTCATGAGTCATAGTAGAGCCTTTTGAAGGCTTAATGGGTATTGAATTATTTTTACGGGGCATCTTTTAGAATCCAATACTGATATCTATTCTACAATATGACCTTGGAATCAATTCAAATTGATTCTTCAAACAAGACTAATGCAATTCGAAAAAAAAAATACACACCTTTTTCTTGTTTTTGAGGAGGTCGATATTGAAATTGGATTATCTCTGTGATTGTAGTACTTCAATATTTGAATTTCGATACCGACGTAGCCCTCTGAGTTCTCTTTCGAATGCCATAGGTCTGGCCTGATTTGGATTCTCCAAGACAAAGTTGTGTCCAATTCTCCTACAATGACCTAATTATGGAGTGGTTCAGTAGAGCGAACTTGTACGACTTGCCACGTGTCACTGTTTCATCCTTCGGCTCTAAAATTGATAGCCAAGAAACTGCAGTCCGTGTACTTACGACCACTTTTTACGGCACTCCAATCCGATGCTCAGAGAGAGAGTTATGGATATTTTCCCACGATCATCTCTTTGAGATGAAATTCAAGAGCCTGAAAAAGCACTACCTTCCACAGATCATATCTACGAAAATATTGCGAACCAAGGTCTGAAAGTTTTTGACGAGTTTCCTCAAGATTTCGGCTTCGCACCTTAAAAATTTCAGATTCTGAACCTTCGTAGAAAAACAGTTATAGCGCAAATGCCACGATGACCTGTTTGGAACAGCGAAACCCTAGAATCCAAAGCTCTTATACCAAATGTTGTGTAACCAGCTCCAAAAATAGAAGAAAAGAGATATCAACGCCTTAGAAATAAGCCACTTCGAGGGGGCAACCTCCAATACATTACATAAATGAACAATTCTTGGATGATACAATTTACAAAACCTCCTTTCTATATATAGGAGTCCATGGGGCCATAATGTAATCTTAGTGGGCCACAATGTAATCCTAGCCGACCTAACAATAATAATTTAAGGGCACAATAATAACAAAATGGGGGTTACAAGGGTACAATAATAACAATAAGGGGGTTACACTAATAACAATAAGGGACTATACTAGTAATATAGGAACCTAACACTGGATCTGTACGAGGTTTGATCCTAACCCCACCCCCAGATGCAGGTTGGCCCAACCAAGATGGAGAGTAGTATTTTGGCATAAGGATATACGCCAAAGCATGTAGTGGAACATTAAGTTTATTCCATCGTGCACACACACAATTGTGAATCATTAAATACAAGTTTGGATCTTTTTCCTTAACAACATCTTTTATTTGCCCCAACACACTATCCATCTGCTCATACACCTCCCCAATCACTAGTTTATCTGTTCTGCAAAGCGAATCATATTATAAATGGGCTTGGTGAAATTCAAAATTTCCTCACAGGTGCCCAAAACAAAGGATCAAGAGTGGTCTCCTCTGCCTGTTCAAAACCTTGCCTGTCAACTGATGTTGTTGCCCTATCCTTTAATACCTACCAGTGTGGACTTGATACGCAGCCAATGAGTCTCTTATCTTCAAAAGGCGCCTGAAGGTGAGGTAATAGCTAGAAAATCTAGTCTTTTCTATCTTCAACAACTCCAATGTTGAGTGACTGCGGAAAAGACCATGGTTATTGCTATGATTTGTAATAAATCTTATCATTTTTTTTCCTCTCTTGTACAAATCACCAAGCCATCTGTATTGAGGTTGTTTGTTTTTAATTATATCATACATCAAAAGGTTCATTATGTGAACCAAACACCCAGACCAAAATATGTTGGGGTATTTATCCTCAATAATTGCTCCCGCTGCCTTACAATTAGCAACATTATCAGTGATGACTTGGATGACATTGTATGGTCCAATACATTCAATTGTTTCAAGTAATGGTTCTGCAATGTTGATGTCGGTCTTGAACTTATCTGAATAATCATATGATGAAAGGAATATTACACCACTAACAGACACAACAAGAACACTTATCAATGGCTTGCCTTTTACATTTGTCCATCCATCAGATACAATGGACACCCCATGCTCATTCCAAGAACTTGTCATTCTACTCAAAGAATGAGTTATTTTTGCTTTTTCATGATCAAGGCCCACGGTTCTAGCCTTGTCATACCCAGGGCTCTTGTATCCTTTGGGGGAATCATTAATGGCGGAAACCATTTCATGCCAATATGGTGAGCGAGGAACATTGAATGGTACCCCACATGCATAGAGAAATCGGAAAATTTTTTAATCTACATCACTCCTGGACCCTTCGTCAAGGAAATCGGATATGGTTCTATGCCTTAAAGAGATGTTTGGTCCAGGTGTGCCTCCATATCCACTGCCAGGGGTGGAAGTTGATGGACTTCTTTGTCCATGTTATGATGGTGCATAAGATTCAATGAAACCCTTAGATATTTTAGATTTGTATTGGGCTTCCTCCTCCTACATTATGTATTTGGCTCTATTTGTTGCTGACACACTTACACAAGTTTTGATTCCTATATTTTTATCTCCATCCCATGGCCTTTTCCCACAAAGGTGCCTTCTGTCACTTATGTATGAACCTGTGTATTGTGTATTGCAATGGGGGCATATAAATTTAGTGGTTCCACCCCCTTTACCTATTTCAGGCCTAGTAACATATTTCCACAATAGTGTTTGGTCAATCTTAGTTGGTGTCACTATGGTCTCATTATCTCCACGCTCCCCTTCCTCCTCAAGTTTGTACTCCTCTTCAGGATTTTCATCAGATCCACTGTAACCCACTTCTTCACCTCCTGTTCTGGAATAGGTCTCTTTCTCCTACTCTCTAACACCATAATAACAAAAAATGGAACCAACATGAAGAAAATAACAAGCCATATAGCCAGGATGTTTCAACTTTCAACTTTCAATATTAAAATTTCAAGTTTTTAACCTACAAAACAATAGAGGAATGCCAAATGGGAATAGGAAAAAATGCAACATAGAAAAAAAAAAATCAATTTTTCATTTTTCAACAAATTAAAATGCAACATATAAATAAATAAAAAATCATTTTTTTCATTTTTAAACAAATGAAAATGCAACATAGCAAAAAAAAATTCATTTTTTTCATTTTTCAACAAGTTAATATGCAACATAGAAAAAAAAAATCAAATTTTCATGTTTGAACAAATTAAAAACACAGAAAAAATAAAATAAAAAAATAAAAAAGAATTAGATCATTAGTGATTGGACTCTCCTACCTCTTTGTCCTTCAATGATTTCGATCCCAAGCTCCTTGCTGGTCAACCTCTCCTTTCCCTTGCTCTCTTTTTCTCTCTCCTTTCCTCTCCTCTCCTCTCCTCTCTTCTCTTCTCCTCTCCTCTCTTCTTCCTCTTTCTCCTCTCTAGCTCTCCTCTTGCTCTCTCTCTTCTCGGAAGTGAAAAATAGAATGGAAGGGAGGGCTTTTTGCGTTCGAGGAGTGTTTTTTGCGTTCGAGGAGCGTTCGGGAGCGAACAATCCCCGAGCGCTCCCTCCTTAAAAAAATCACTCCCTCCTACATCCGTACTGCAGCTCCCTCTCAAATTGTTGCATCATGCTGCCCATAGCACTGCCACTACTAACTACTGCATTGCAACTCAGTTGCTGAGAAGTAAGCAACTAAAGGACCCCGCCCAATTGGTTGACAGACAAGTCAGGCTGCATCTCATCATTGAAGCTCCTTTGGATGTTGCTCTGTGCTGTCCTTCTGAACCCACTGCGCTGCTACTACTCTGCACTGCGTGAGCATTGCCTCCCTGCGTTGTTGAAGTCTCATCAGCCACTGCGCTCTTGCCTCTACGCTGTTGTTGCCTCTGCATTTCGTTGCTCCCTCTAGAACACTTCAGCTCTGCCCTCTGCTTCACTGTGATCTTCTGCAACCATCTCCTTCTTGTCTTGCTACTGTCTTAAGGCTCCCGTAGCTCCTATGTGATCCAAGAGTTGGGCTTACTCAAGAATCCTGCCTTCCATCTATAGTTGCTCTACAAATCCATATCGCCCCACTTACGTCACTCATGAGCACTCATGGCTACGTCATCATCACTCCCATCATCCTTTGCTGCTGCAGCCTTCTATTCAGAAGATTCTTTGTCCTTCTTAGGACAAGTGCTGGCGAAGTGTCCAAGTTCGTCACAGTTAAAGCACCGGACCTTGGATATGTCCCTCTTCTTCTTCCCTTGTTGCCTTCATTCCTTCGATGCGAGGGTTGCATCATCTTCCTCTTCTTTCTTCACCCTGACAGTTCCACAGTTGTTGTTTTGCCTCTTGGTGAATCTCTCGATCTCCTCCTGGTAGATGATTGCCTACATGTCTGCCCAGGATGGTAATGTTGGCCTGCCCAAAATTCTCTGGACAAACATTTCCCACTCCTCAGTGACTACATTCAGGGCAGTCCTTACCAAGAGTCCTTCATCCGGAGTCGCACCCATGGCAATCAGTTGATCTTGGATAGTCTGAAGTCAGAAAAGGAAGGGATCTATCTCCTCACCCTTTTGCATCTGGAACAACCTCATCTGATTCTCTAGAAGCATCTTTCTTTGAACGGAGCTTCCCTGGTACATCATCTCCAAAGCAGTCCACATCTAATTTGTCATCTTCTTTCTGACAATATGTGGCATGACATGATATTTTACTCCGACCATAATCAAACGCTTAGTTCGCACTTGATTTTCCTTGAATTTATTCAGAGGATCTGGATATGCAGGCTCAGCTAGGACATTCTCTGCATGGTTGTTGGTGTCGTACTCATCCAGGACTGTCACTATCTTGGCTCTCTAGATGACAAAGTTGGAATCAGTTGATATTGGATAGTCTGAAGTCAGAAAAGGAAGGGATCTATCTCCTCACCCTTTTGCATCTGGAACAACCTCATCTTATTCTCTAGAAGCATCTTTCTTTGAACGGAGCTTCCCTGGTACATCGTCTCCAAAGCAGTCCACATCTAATTTGTCATCTTCTTTCTGACAATATGTGGCATGACATGATATTTTACTCCGACCATAATCAAACGCTTAGTTCGCGCTTGATTTTCCTTGAATTTATTCAAAGGATCTGGATATGCAGGCTCAGCTAGGACATTCTCTGCATGGTTGTTGGTGTCGTACTCATCCAGGACTGTCACTATCTTGGCTCTCTAGATGACAAAGTTGGACACACCGTCCAACCTGTCTTGATCTCTCAACCCATGAGAAGCCATCTAGCTCAAATCTAATGAAACAGTACTCTTCTCCCTCTTTCTGCTGCAAAACTCAACAAAAATGTTGGATCTGGGTTTCTTCGCAATCAGAAACCCTCTATAGTAGCTGCTCCCTCTGTCAGCTGATTTCCCTCCTGGAAATCTTCAGCCAAAAACAATTGAACAGCGTTCTACGATCACCCTCCTGATCGAATCTCGGATCTGTTTGGCTCAGATCTACGGAGTGACTGTCTTTCTCCCGCTCTTTGTCAACTTAGCTAGGCACAATTCTGCACCGGAAGAATCTCCACCACACCAGCAACTACTGAAGATTTGATGCACAGCTTCCGAATCTCGACAATACTTCTCAGCAACAGAAAAAGTAACTGGACTGCATCCCTCTAGTTGGCTTCTGCGTGAGAAAACTAGCCCAGTGCAGTGGCTACGCAGCGTAGGTTGCTTCTGTGTCCTTTTGGAAGGCACTGCGTCACCCATATGGGACTACGTCAGCCCCTGTGTAGCCTATGCTAGGACTACGTCCCCCTGCTGCTGAGCTACCCTCTCTGGATCTGCTGCTACCCTGCAGAAAATATGTCTTCAGCGGATTTGCTGGAGATTCAACTTGATCTGCAAGCGCTCTGATACCATGTGAAAATTTATGAATACAATAATACATAAATCCTACTGCAGTATCTTGATTTACTTCTCCTACTTGTGATTAAATTATACAAGTTATTTTCAGAAAATATCAAAGTAAACACAACTAGCATCCTACACACATACAAATCATTTACTGAATATTACGCTCATTCAACAAAGTGAGACACAGATTTTTCAAACAAATGTCCCCGGAAAAACCCAATGCGGGAAAACTGGTGCAACAGATATGAGGGCTTATTATTATTAAGTAGAATCCGAGTACAGGAAATCTGGGCACCTTTTTGGTTAACCCGACAGAGAAAAAATAGATATGCAACAATACCTGTTGTTTTGGAGACTGAAGATTGGACTGATTCACACCCTCAAATGGGATTTACAGAACTCAGCCTTGTTCTGCCTCTAGAAACCTCAACGTTGCTCTGAAGCTACCTGTGTCATCCTTGCTAGCCTCTGCATGCCCCTACGTTGCTCAGAAGGGGATTGTGTAACCCCAGACTGGGTGACGCAGTCCTTATGTTGCCCTGGATGGCCTCGGCATAACCCTGGTGACCTCCTGAAGCTGCAGCGCTGCCCCTCCTGGGCCTGCGTAGTGGCTGAAACCCTTTGCACTGCACAAATGCTACGTAGCCTCAACTTCCCCTGCGCAACTCCTGATTGCTTCTCCTCTGCCTCTTGCTGACTCTTGGCTCCAGGATCAGATCATCCCCTTATCCAATACTACCCCTCGCTGCACAGAAACTCTTCTAGAAATTCTTAGCAAACCCGCCCTAGAATTCCAACTTAGTCTCTCAACTCTATCTCCTTGTGTGTGTCTCCAACTGACCCCCAAGCCTTTCTCTTATACTTTTTCGTTGACACATCAACGGCTGTGATTTAATCTCTTATCGACAGCTGAGATTAAAATACTGCTTGATCCACGTCACTTAGAACATTTCATCACATGTGTTTAATTAATTCACTTTAATTTTTCTAATTCCCTAAGTTAGACTTAGGGTCCTCATTAAAAAAATTAATTATTTTAATATTTCACACATAAGATGAAATTTCTCCAAATGATTTTTGGGTTTTGGAGGTCTTGTGTGTCTTAGCCCCTCACAAAATTTCAGGGCTAGAGCACACCCGATGCTACATCAACACTCAAAATCTCAACATTATACTCTTCCACCATAATCCATTACATCTACCCACACCTGATGCTGAGTTGCCTCCTGAAAACTAGAGGATTCCCCACCCTGGGCTACCAAGGCTTGGTATCTGTTGGGTTGCCTGTGCTGCCTCTTCTCATTTCTAGGGGCTCAGACAAACTCCTCTGTGTCCCTTAGAATTTGTCTTAATTCCCTACTTGTCCTACCACTAGGAGTGGGTGGATCTACTTGCTACCCCTCCTGCAAATCTTCGGGAGATGAATCCCTTGGATTTTTGTGCCTTGGAGAAGCACTCTTGCTAGCCTCTGCTAGTCGTAGTGGTTGGACTAGCGGATCCTCCTCAGACTGCGTTGCAGAAGGCAACTCCCGAGATTTTCTGAAAGTTCTTTCCTCCATGAACTTTACATCCCGTCACACTACAATATTCCTGCTCTCAAGAATGTAGATTCTGTAAGCCTTTGCATTCTCACTATATCCCACCAGACCTTTTCCGCGGTCTTATCTAATTTCTTCCTTTTCTCTTCCGGTACATGGCAGTATGCGACACTACCAAAGATCCTGAAGTGGCTTACTTCTGGCTTCCTACCAGTAAAGACAATTTTTGGAGTGATCTTACCCAGTGCGCTATGAGGAATCGTGTTTTGAACATATACAGCTGTATTACAGCTTTAGCCCTCAAAAATTTGGGCATGTCTTGATCATACAGCATTGCCCTTGTAGCCTCGACAATAGTTCTATTCTTCCTTTCTGCGATTCCATTCTGCTCCGGATTATATGGAGCAGTCCACTCTCTTCTAATGCCTTCCCTTGCGCAGAACTTTGTGAAGTCTTTATCAATGTATTCTCCACCATTGTCTGATCGCAGTATCTTTATCCGCTTTCCTGTCAGATTCTCAACTAGAGCCTTAAACTCCTTGAATCGATCAAAAACTTCATCCTTGGTCTTCAGAAAGTAGATCTAAGTCTTCCTGGAATGGTCATCAATAAAGGTGACGAAATATTCGGCACCACTAAGAGCTCTAGTGGACATTGGTCTGCAGATGTCCGAGTGTATTAAACCCAACACACTCTTAGCCCTATTGTTGCTTCTTGGGTAGGTTGCCTTGGCATACTTTCCTAGTACGCACCCTCTGCAAACGTCATCTTGCTTGGTGCTAAGTTCTAGAACTCCTGTGACGATCTTCTTGAGAATTCTCAAAGCCCCATGGTGTAAGTGTCCCATTCTCATGTGCCATAATTCATTCAAATCCTTCTCATCATTGTTTTCTATCAGTGCCATTGGAGATTCGAGCTGTAACTTATACAATTTATTTCTCTTGACTCTGATTTGTGCCTTCTTCTTCCAACTCGGGTGTTTGACATATACTCTTTTGCCAATGAAGTAAACGTCATGGCCCTTGTTTTGAAGCAGAGACACCGAGAGTAAGTTCATCCCCAAACCAGGCACATGCAGCACATTGGTGGCTCGAAGCTTAATACCAGCTTTGGTTTGAAACACTACGATACCTCTTCCAACAAGGGTACACTTCGTCTTATTGCCCATGGTGATCTGAAAGTTCATCTGCCCTTCTCGGTAGCTTGAGAAAAATTCTCGTACCCCCGTCATATGTGCAAAAACTCCACTATCAATATACCAAACCTCTGGAGAAGCAGAGCTTGATACGCAAGCAAATTCTTCTTCCATTCTAGAAGCCAATATAGAGATGTCGTGATCCATTTATTCTTTCACGCTTTCCCTTTTATCTAGAGAGTTGCGTGAACCCTTCCGAGTTACTGCTGCAACAACTTCTGGTCTCTGTTTCATCGCAGGGTCTCCACTCTGGTTACTCAATCTCAGCTCTGATACCATGTGAAAATTTCAATCCTGAAATTCTACTGCAGTGATAGATTTATTTCTCCTACTTATTTTCACGATAAGTTATTTTCAGAATTCTTCCAGTAAATTTTGAAATAAATACTACTGCAGTAATCACTCAAGTATATATAGAGAATAGAATAGTAAATGCAAGCACAAGAATCAATCACAATGACACAATTATTTTTGGACAAATGTCCTCGGGAAAACCCAATGTGGGAAAACCGGTGCAGCAGATGAGGGTTTATATATTAATCTTTAGCAGTAAATTCTTTACAAGGAAAGACTGGCACACTAACTGAGAAACTTCATGGGAAAACACTTGAGATAAATTCTCATCAACCCTCTAGAGAATTCCCGACACTTGGGGGACTCACTGCCCCTCTCTGCGTCACCTCTACATGTCTCTCTACGCAGAGCCTGCGTGAGACTGCATCACCCTATGTGAGCTCTCTGCATTGTTGCTTTGTGCTGCCCTCTCCGACCCTCTGCGTCCTTCTTCGCTCAAGCCCTGACATTGCCGATGCCCTCGGCTTCCTCTTCCCTACAACTCTCCCTCTGAAATCAAATTATATTCCTTCATAATCGACTTCCTTCAAGTTACTGAGTGTATGCCTGACTGATCTTCCAAATGGCCCTCAAGTCTTCTTTTATAATCTTTCATTGACAAATCAACAGCCCAAATTAGAAGTCTAATCAATGGCTAAGATTAAATCTTGACTTGATCTTCATTCTCTAGAAGATTCACACTCTGTTTTATTAATACCCATTAATTATTTAATTTCCCTAAGTTTAGACTTAGTGTCCTCATTAAAATAATTAATTATTTTAATAAAACATAAATTGAGTGGAATTTGCACGAACGATTTCTGGGTTCTTTAGAATGTTGGTGTCCAAGCCTCCTCACAAATTTTGAGACTTAGATCAGTTTCCGATGCTACAAAAATCAACATTAAAATAATGAAAGTATATTAATAGAACTGGGTGTGAAACTTTTAGAAAAAGACAGAGATCGAGTCAATATGATCTAAGCCATTAATTATGTTTTAATCTGGGTCATTGGTTATCCAACGAGAAGATTATAAGGACTTTGATGGGCATTTGGAAAACACAGTGTGTGAGTCTAGAGATCGAATTTCTCAAGAGAGGAGCGCAGAGCAGCCTAAGGATTTGATCAAGTTGATTCGATTGCAGTGAGGGGAAATGATAGTTCTGGTTGGAAGATCTCTTCTTGAGTCGGGAATACATTGCAAAGAAGAAAGACAAGAGGACACAGAAGAGGCAGTGTAGCAGCTACGTTGGGCAGTGCAAAGCCAGGCAAAGGCAATGCTGAAACCTTGAGGAAATCCACTATTTCGCTAAGGATCAGTCAAATCTAGTGTCAGAGTGTCGGGGTTTGAGACCGGAGGAGCAGAAGATTAGCATCCAGCCAGTGACGCAGTCCCCAACTAGAGAGAGGCAGAGGCAGTGCAGAGGGAGTGTGGGGCTCATCATTTCGAAGTTTGGTCAGTGTCGGATTCCCAGTGTTAGTGTGAAGAAGAGGGAGTTCGAATAGCTACGTATGAAGCAGATCAAAACCCCAAGGGATTGCGCAATCCAAGCCAGGAGGGCAAGATTTGCAAGGGAATTTCTCTTTGAGTGAGTTGACAGAGGTACGATTTCCAGTTTGCGATTTGTCAGCGGCAGAGGGAACAATGCAACAACAGCTACAATGCAGAGCGTTTTTCTAGTAGGACGCAGTTTTTCTACAGCATTTTGTCGAGCATAAAAGCACTAGAAGGAGAAGAAGACACTTTTGAGGGAATTTTCTTCCTTAATGAATTTTGAGCCAAGGAATTCTAATTCTCAGTTGCTGAGCAGCAGTGTTGAGCAAATCTACTAACTCCAGCAAGGAGTGCGTAGGCCATCCCAGTAGCTGCATAGAGGAGAGAGATGGAGCAATTTGACAAAAAAAAATTCAGTAGGCAGAGATGGAAGCAACCGAGTTGAGAGATCAAGATCGGTTGGATGGTGCATCCAGCTATGTGATCTATCACGTCTCTGCTAGATGAGCATGATCTGAAGACATTTATCGAGAACGTGGTAGATGTCCCCATGGATGCAGATCCCTTGAAGGCCTACAAGAAGAATATGGCAAAGGCTAAGCTCTTGATCCTCGACAGAGTGAGGGATCATGTAGTATGTCACACCGTTGGCAAAGGGACTGCCAAGGAGATGTGGAATGTCTTAGCAATGCTATATCAAGGATCTTCCGAGCAGCGGAAGATGTACTTGCAGGAGAATATGAGATCTATGAGGATGTAGATGGGAGAATGCATTGATCCATTCCTTGTAAAGCTTTAGGAAACCAGAGATCAGTTAGCGGTTGTCGGAGCAACACCTCAGGCCACCGAGATGGTCAGATTGGCTCTAAACTCTATATCAGACGAATGGCAAGTCTTTGTCCAAAGCATCCTGGGTAGAGAAATATTTCCTGATTGGGAATAGATGTGGGCCGCTCTTCAGCTGGAAGAGATGAGGCGAGACATGATCAAGTTTAAACTTGATGGCAGCAGTAGCAGTGGGTTGAAGCCCAAGGAGGAGGATGAGAATGCAACCCTTGCATCTAAGGGGCAGCAGGAGCAACGGAGGCGGAAAAAGGACGTCTCAAAGATCAAGTGTTTCTGGTGTGGCGAGTATGGTCACTACGCTACACAGTGTCCTCTCAAGAAGAAGGACAAGGATGAGAAGCATGATCCGCAACCTACAACCGCAAAGATCAAGGTGGAGGAATTCGCCATGATTGTCCACATATCTCCAGAGGAGAATTGGGGTGATCTAGAACTGTAGTTCGAAAGAACTGCATTTGGGCAGGATCCTTGAGGAGTCCACCTCATGAATCAGTACCTCGCTACGAGAGCCCATATCAGCAGTAGCAGGATGGGCTAGTGTCAGTTGGTGCAGAGGAGTGTCAGAGTGACAACGCAGAGGCTAGAGAGCACGACAGTATGAGCAACACAGAGCAGGTTGGCAGCAGTGCAGGAAGGCATAGCACAGAGTCAGCAGCAGCGCAACAGCTTTAGAGGGTCAGCACAGAGTCTAGCAGCAGTCAGATCTTCAGTATCAGATGCATCATGATGAACACTTAGTTTAGTGTTTGGATGTTTTTCTGTTGTATCAAGCAAAGTTGTAGTACAGTAGTAGTTGGCAGCAGCATAGATGCAACAATGCAGTACTTGGTGGGCAGTAGTGTCAAACATCAGCAATGCAGAGGGAGATGTTACAGAGTCAGTGTAGTGCTTCAGCAAGATGCATTACTAGAGCATATTCCTCACTAAGAGGGAGTGTTGATTTCTGGTAGCATCAGATGTGCTTTAAGTCTAAAAGTTTGCAGGGAGGCTTAGACACATGTATTCCAAAATACCCAAAAATCATTTTGGGAATTCCACCCAGATGGGGTTTTATTAAAATAATTAATTATATTTAATGGGAGCCTAAGCCTAAACTTAGGGAATTAAAATAATTAAAGTATATTAATAGAACTGGGTGTGAAACTTCTAGAAAAAGACGGAGATCGAGTCAATATGATTTAAGCCGTTGATTGTGTTTTAATCTTGGTCGTTGGTTATCCAACGAGAAGATTATAAGAAGCACCTCGATGGGCATTTGGAAAACACATCGAGTCTAAAGATCAAATTTCTTAAGAGAGCAGCGCAGAGCAGCTGAAGGATTTTATCGAGTTGATTCGATTGCAGTAAGGGGCAGTGATAGTTCTGGTTGGAAGATCTCCTCTTCAGCCGGGAATACATTGCAGAGAAGGCAGAGAAGAGGACACTGAAGACGCAGCGCAGCAGCTAGGTTGGGCAGTGCGAAAGCCTTCTATAAATCCGCTATTTCGCTGAGGATCAGTCAGATCCAGTGCCGGAGTGTCGGGGTGTCAGACCGAAGGGGCAGAAGATCAGCATCCAGCCAACAGAAAGACCAGACGAAGGAAGTGACGCAATCCCCAGCTAGAGTGATGCAGATCTGCGCAGAGGCAGCACAAAGGGAGTGTGGGGATCATCAGTTCGGAGTTTGGTTAGTGCCGGATTTCTAGTGTAAGTGTGAGGACATTTTCTCACTAATTCTCTGTCAGTAATTTTCTCTATGTGGATGGCTAGTAAGGCATCCCAGATTGTATTCAAAACTTCTTCTTAATAATATCAAACCCTCATCTGCGGCATCGGTTTTCCCGCATTGCGTTTTTCCGAGGACTTAGTTCAAAAATAACGGTGTAATGTGTGTCTATTTTCTTGCTCAAATCTTGTTTCTGCATTTAATTTCCACAGTTTAATTAGTGAAGGTTGCAACATATTTTCTTCAGTATTTACTTGTAGAACATAGTAAATAACTTGCATGATTAATCAAGTAGGAGAAGTAATATTAGTTTGTTGCAATAAGGATTCCGAGTTTAGGAATTTTCACACAAGTGTATGCTCAACTGTCTCCTTGCCAACCATTGCTCCTTCAACTACTCTCTCATCTTCTTCCTCAATCCTCCTCATCATCCCTACATAATTCCATGGTATTCCCACTAATTTTTGCATGTCTCTTAGTTCACAGAACTCCCAAAAAGAGAGGGACGCTTGAACGCCATGTCCTAATGATTGGTATGCCCTCCAATTTGCTGCCAATAACTCTACATGAGTTGCAATCATGTCTTGCAATTTTGATGCATTATCCACAATTTTGGGCATAGTGGATTTGTTGTATAATTGAGAATGGTCATGCTTCCCAATTGTTGCACGAATCAGTTGCTTCCCCACATCAACCATCATTTGTTCCACCATAATCACCTCATTCAAGGTTACTGACGTGTTGTTTGATTTTAACATTTCTTTGGATCCCATGATTTCTTAGTTTTTTATTCTGGTCATGTCATAGAATGAATAGTTTCCCACAGGCTGAGCCAACATTATGGCTTTGATACCACTGTAATGTTCGAAAATAAGAAAAACGGTGCTAATACAGAAAATCATAAATGTACACCATGGAAATTCAAAACATTGCAGTAAATACTCAGAACAATATGAAACACAGAAGCAGTTGAGCCATTTTATTATGCAATGGGCAAGAGTACAAATATATAGAGAAATGCACCTGGTCTTGCCTTTTTGACAAGCGAAGAAAAGCCCAGATGAAACAACAAAACCCAGGAAAACTGCTCAATGATGCTTTGCACTGTCCTAGTGAATCTGCACTAGCTGCTGCAATGGAATAACTAGAAACCCCACCTTTGGTGCTCAGAAAATTCTCCAAAATACTCCCAGACTCCTCAAGCCAATCCGACTAAAACCCAGAAATGGTTTGGCCTGATCATGACCCTCCAAAAATGAACTCCAATAGGCCCTACGCTCCCCTGTACCTACTGAAGTACATTGTCTACAGAATCACCAACAAAATACTCCATAGCCATCCAAGAATGTAACAAATAATTCCTCTGGCACTTCCCTTATCTCTCCCAGAAAACAATGGCTCAAATGACTTAGGCACTATCCCACATATGTGCCCAGCTTTCCTCCTCTACGTTGGCCCAGTGACTGCCACGCTACTCCTAAATTACGCTATCAATCTTAGCCTCCAAAACTCGCCCAATAGCTCAGCAAGCTATTGAGCCTTCTCCTCCAAATATTCTCCCAGCAACCAACCCTCCAGAATCAACCAACAATAGACACACAAGAATACAACTGCATCCTCCAGAAATACGAATTGCTAGGCAACTAAATGCAAATGCTGAAGATAACTCAATCAAGCTCCCTCGGATGATATTGGAAAACCAATCTAGGGTGGCACTCGAAGTCCCCTGAAGAATGGGTGAGTTCTTCGTTTGGAAAACTCATGCTAAACAGCAAGTGACCCGGCTAAGAAGCTCGATCAACTGAGATAAAATCGATAAACCAAGAATGCCAAATGAAATGTGTTGCCTTCCTTTTATAACTTTCGTGGAGCCTTTCTTCCCGCCTTTTCTTCCCTCTCATGCATTTCGAATCATTGGTTTAGAGAGTGCGTATTTCTTATGTGGGTGGTCCCCACATATCATTAACAAAACAAAATTAAATTAAATTAACTTGCCTCTAACTCCCAAGTCTTCTATCAAAATCAAATGGGCCCCGTCTTGACCAAAATTGCCCCCAAAATATAGAAATAAATCGTGTTCCAAAATAATTTAGGAAGGGACATTACAAAATATCAGTCAAAACCTGGTCAACATAGCAATAAGTCAGAGCTGGTCAAACCAGCCAAAATGCTCATAGGACAAAGTTGGTCAAACAGTCAACCTATGGTCAAACTTTGGCCATGTGGTTCCTACGATCAATTACGATAAAATTCGTGTGCATGTGCAGCCCTCCTGTAGCTTGGTCAACTCTAGTCAAACTCTGCATGAAACAGTTCAGTCAACTCGCATCAAACTCAATCAAACGATCAACTCATCCTCCTTTTCTCCACACGTGCAGTTGTCCAAGAGACCTCATAAAAATGAAGAAGAAACTTGATTGGTGGAGAAAATGAGATGTCACATCATCTATATATACTAGTTGAATCGGGGTAAATTAACCCAAGGGACAAACCCTTTCATGAGTTGGGCTGAATTGTCTTCCTAGGCTGACTTGGTGCCCCAAAAAATAAAATCTTTATTTTAATTTTCTTAGGCCGACTTGGAGACCTTTTTGGCATGTGGAATTACCCCCTGATGCTACACAAAAGTCAAAGTCAGGTTGGGCATGTGTCATCTTCTAGCCCTCATTGATGGAGCATCAACATGATATTGAGCCATTTGGAGACCCATGAGACTGTTGCTTGTGCCCCATTGCCACTTGGAAGCAGCGTACGATGTTTAGGTTGGGTCACCCCCTTGATCATCATTCATGGAGCCCTCTTCTTCGCCATGGCACATTGAGGACTCATCTTGATCTTCCGACGACCTTTCCTACTACATTTTTCACTCTTTCGACCCTCTTGGGATGGTTTATTTTTCACTTTAGTAGCTATTTCGTGGGCTTGTCACCAAAGAGATGTTATTTTACACATTAAAATATTATTAGGGGCTTAATTAGGCTAAATTAGGTTAAATTTAACCTGAGGAGCCTCATATAATAAGAGAGGCCTCATTTTTTATTCGATAATCATCACATTCTTGGATTAGCTCTTGAGAAATTCACATTTCTTCCTGGATGACTATTGGAGACCCTTTCATGCATTTTGATATCTTTGGAGGCTAGTTCGATTTTCTTCTTGGAGTCATTGTCTTGATCTTGGATTGGATATATCCCTTATTATCTTGTAAGTGAATTTAATTGAAGAATTTTTCGTGAATAATGTCTAATGTGTGGAAAGCAATGAGTCCTTTCTTTCATGCCCTAATTGTTGAATATCATTGTTAAAGATTGTTAGATTGCAAATTTGTTCATGTTACTCATTGATAACAAGTAGAAGAGTGTTCTTACTGGATTGAAGTTTCTTTTCTTCCATGAAAGTCCATTGATCTTGGGTGGGTAATTGTTGAAATATTGGTGATAAGGCACCATTTTTTAACCTCCTTGAGAAATGAATTAGTCCAAATTTTGAATCATAAAGACTCCATATCCCTAGGTGAAGGCACTAGTCTAAGAAATCTTTGTGGTCACCCTTCCTTTCATCATCTTTTCTTCCTCCTAAAAATTTTGGTTTTTTTATCTTGATGGCCTTGCTAGGGCATCATGTGAATCGCTTTGGAAGGATAATTTTCCATTTCCACTTGGACCAATTTTTGCATTGGTGTCTCTCCTAGGGATCCCCAAGGTTTCAGAAGATTTCAATAGTGCATTTGTGAGAAAAACAAAGCCCTAGCTCGGACTTCGGAAGTTAATCTTGGGCATCATTCTGAAAGACTTTCTTGAGGGTTATCCTCCATCAAAGCTTGATCATTCTTAACCCTTTCCTTGTCCTAACTTGACCTAGTGTCCTCTTAAGAGGCCTCCCTCTCATGATAAATCATAAAATCCTAGGTCTCATGTGGACCTAGCCTAGGTCTCTTAATTGTAGCAACACCTATCTTGGAAGAAATTGCTTATTTCAAAGAGCTTATTGAGAATGTATCATCTTGGAGATATTGATTCTAAGTGCACCTAACATCGTTGTATCATCATAAATCCTTAGATATTGATTTCCCGCTCCTTAGGTCCTTCTTGGAGAGCTATTAAACTTCACTGAAGCAAGTGAGACCTATATTGAGCCTCTCCTTTGAATGTGCCTTGGAAATCACCGTATATCTCGTCATTAATCCTATACTCCTAGGTGATTTCCTCTGTACTCTGTGAAAATCCGAGAAGAGAAGGGGACTTAGGTTCTAGTGACAATGCTCCTTAGTCCTAAGTGTTGTTGTACCCTCTAGTTTTAGCCTACAAACTAGGTCTTCTAGTTTGTGCAGCAACATTTTTGGCATCGTTACCGGGGACACGAGACGTGTGTCTTGTTCCTATACAACATCATTCGTATATCCTTTTGGTGACTGCATTGGAAGAACGAAGCCCTAGTTCTTCATTGAACTTCAAAGTGAATGCTTCTAGGGTGAAGCGAAAATCTCTCAAGGCACCTTGAATTCACCCTAGCCACTCTAGCATTAGTTTTTATTCAGAGATCAAACAAATGCCTGAAACTATTGTTCCCCATAATGATCAAGGAGATGAAAATGAATTCAATCTCATTGGCAAATTTTTCGACAAGTATATGGAAGTTTCTAGGCATTTCTTTAAAGAGTGTGCGAGCAGAAATTACCTACTCAATTTATGCAGCAATGAAAGAAATGAAGTGCACGAAATGCGACTCCAATACAAGAAGAATCCTTCATGAGAGCTATATTGGAACATCTTGCAAAAATACTAGGAGGTCACCATCTTATGTGATATTGTGCAAGAGATACATGGCGACTTGCATAAAGATCAAGAAGAGGGCTCTGGCTTGGGCTACCAAGATGAAAGTATCAATGAAGATCGTGACGAAGACATGAGCATTCAAGATTGTGGTTCCCAAAACAATCTAGCAAACAAAAAACTTATGGAAGAGTTTTGGGCTACAGATCAGGAAAATGCAAGCTTAATAGTCCAGGATGAGAAAACCGGTGAAATTGGTCCTTTGATCCAAAAAATGGAGTTGAATGATGTCCTTCATGGAGATCTAGGGAATGTGAATATCGTCACTTGCCCTCAAGTTGACCCTGGTAACTTCATGCAGGTAAATGAAAGGAAGTGGGAAATTTTGTCTTATCATGCCCCTAAGAATCCCATAAAACATTACCCTCCCAAAGGGGCTCTTGATAAGGAATTCATGAGCTTGGTTGTTCACTCCTCCATTCCTTTTTTACAAGAAAGGATTCCGCTTTGCAAATAGGAACCTTTCCCCTCATCCATAGCCCCTTTCTATGATACATGGGTCTCTTATTTTCCTATTGATTTTTGGGTAGCATAGAATGTGCTCTAGCTCCGAAACTTTGTGGAGGGGCTAAGACACATTAGATCTCCAAGACCCAAAATTGTTTGGAGAAATTCCACCTGGAGCTTAAGTTATTCAAATAATTAATTATTTTAATGGGGACCCTAAGTCTAAACTTAGGAAAATTAAATAATTAAAGTGAATTAATTTAACATGTGGGTGAGAATGTTCTAAGAGACAAGGATCAAGTCTTTTTTAATCTTAGCCGTCGATTAGAAATTAGATCACGATCGTTGATTTTTCAACTAGAAAATTATTAAAGAAAGGCTTGGCGTCAATTGGAGAACACATAGAGTGGATTTAAGAGATCGAATTCTTCTGACGGAGCAGTTCTTGGACGAAGATCAGATCTAAGTGATTCAGTGCAGTGAGGGGCAATTCAGCAGCGGGATTTTCATCCAAGGCCTAGAATACAATAGCAAAGAGGCAGATCATCACTTGGAGGGACATCGCAACTTAGAGGGGATGACGCAGAGCCAGCAGGGCTCATGCAAAAGTGACGCAGTCACTCGAGGAGCAACGTTGGGGTTTCTGTGCGGTAGATCATGCAGCTATCCAGCAGATCAATTTCTGAGCCGGGAAGGCTCACAGAGAGGGTGACACAACCACTAGGAGAGGTGACGCAGTCCCAGCGCAAAGCTAGTTGCAGCCATCGTTGTGCAGCACTAGGGATTACATAGGCACCTGTGGGGTTTCTTCATTTTGCCTCTAGATTTGCCGAAATATCTGTCTCCGGATAAAGGTACTTCTGCTGAGGATTTTCTCTGTTGGGTGAGCCGGATTTGGCACCCTAGATTGTATTCAAAAATCTGCTTAATAATATAAACCCTCATAATTGTTGCACTAGTTTTTCCACATTGGGTTTTTCTGGGACATTTGTTCGAAAAGTATGTGTGTCCTTTGTCTGTGTGCTTTACTTATTTTTCAGCACTTGATCTATATAATTGTGTAAGTTGCAGTGGATTTAATTTGATGTTTTCCTAAATTATTCAGAAAATAACTTGTTAATTAAAGAAAACAAGTAGAAGTAAATCAAATTTACTGGAGTAGGGTTTCTGGTTTAGATTCAGAAATTTTCACATGGTATCAGAGTTTTTGCAGATCAAGTAGACTTGAAGCCATCAGCGAAGAGACAAAGATAAAATTTTGTTGCAGGAAGGAAGTTGTCCCGAGTGACAGCGCAGATCCAGGAAGAGGCAAGGAAGGGTGACGCAGTCACCAGAGGGGCTCACGCAGAGCCTGCGTCAGCCAACTGGGGTGACACTACAGTTGCAACAAAGCCAGCGCAGAGGTTTGAGCCTCCGTCTTTCCGGTTTCCATGGATAGAAGAGCATTTCGTTTTTCTTGAAGAGTTGCTAGTGGGGCATTGTTTATTTCGGTGCAGAACAGTGCCTAGTGGGGCTGTGACAAAGTAGAGGGAACCAATTCCTCAGAAGACTTCTCACCAAGAATTCTAGATCCAGTACTGATTAGCAGCAAAGAGTGATCGGAGAGGGTTGTTTCGACATCAATTGGTAAAGGATTTCTAGGAGGGAAATCATTTTTCAGAGGGAGTGTGGTTCCTTAGAGGGGTCTTAGTGCCAAGAAACCCAAATTTGAGTTTTGTTGGGGTAGCAGTAGAAGAGGGAGAAGAGAACCAGTTCGACATCTTTTATTGAGCAGAGATGGCCACACATGGACTGAGGGATCGGGACAGGTTGGATGGAGCATCCAACTTTGTCATCTGGAAGGCCAGAATCCTGTCAATACCGGATGAGCATCGTATCAAGCATCTCGCCGAGAGCGCAGTCGTTGTTCCTGTTGACGCTGACCCGCTCAAGAAGGATGAGGAAGCTCAAGCAAAGGCTAAACGCTTGATCATGGACGGAGTCAAGGATCATGTGGTCCCACACATTGCTGAGAAGAACACAGCACATGAGATGTGGACTTCTTTGACCACATTATATCAGGGGACTTCTATTCAGAGGAGGATGCCTCTTGAGAATCAGCTTCGATAATTCTAGATGTTGAAGGGAGAAGAGATCAACTCCTTCCTCATTAGATTGAAGACAATCCGTGATCAACTGGTTGCCGTGGGGGCCACACCTGATGAAGGTCTTATGGTGAGGACTTCTCTGAATGAAGTTTCCGATGAGTCGGAGAAATTTTTCCAAGGCATTTTGGGCAGAGCAGCACTTCCAAGTTGGTAAAACATGTGGGCAACTCTTTGACAATAAGAGATCAAGAGGATGACCAAGGCATGCATGAGCAGCAGAGGGATCAAGATCAAGGAGGAAGATGCAACTCTCGCATCTAAGGGACAGCATGGGCAGCGAAGGAAGAAGAAGAAAGACCTTTCAAAGGTCAGATGCTTCAAGTGTGGTGAATTAGGAAATTTCGCCGCAACGTGCCCTATGAAAATGAAGGGAAAAAAGATTTTGATTCGAAGGCTGCCACAGCTAAGGACGATGATGAAGATGATGATGATGTGGCCATGAATACTCATGTACCTCGAGAGAAGAGGTGGGGCGACATTGTTCTGCAGTTCTTTCGAACTGCAGTGAGTAAGGAGCAGGATCCTTGAGGTGCCCAAACTCTTAGATCACATACGAGCTATAGGAGCCCTTAATGACGGTAGCAGGATGACTAGAGTCAGTTGGTGCGAGGGATGATGGAGCAACATTGGCAAAGCTAGAACGTTGAAGACTAGAGCAGTGCAGAGCAGAGGCAACAACAACGTAGCAGCAGCACGGAGGTTGATGGACTTCAACAACGCAGAGGCAGTGCAGAGCAACAGAAACGCAGAGGCACTAGAGGGTTAGCACAAATTAGTAGTAGAGGGTGCTTCAATATCAAGGTGCACCCAGACAGACTTGTATGTCAGGATTTTGGGTTGTTTTTTCAGTTGCTTACTTCTCAACAACTGAGTTGCAGTGCAGCAGTTAGCAGTGGTAGTGTTATGGGCAACATGATGCAGCATTTTGAGAGGGAGCTACAGTACAGATGAGGCAGTGTTAGTGACAGTGACATGGGCAGCAGTACAGATAGCAGCGACACGGAGGACCGATGCCAGGGATCAGAGTAATGCTTTTGGTGAGAAGTGTTACTAGAGCACATTCCTCGCTAAGAGGGAGTGTTGATTTTTGGGTAGCATCGGATGTGCTCTAGCTCCAAAACTTTGTGGCGGGTCTAGGACACATGAGATCTCCAAGACCTAGAAATCGTTTGGAGAAATTCCACTCTGAGCTTAAGTTATTCAAATAATTAAATATTTTAATGGGGACCCTAAGTCTAAAATTTGTTGATATTTTGGGGTAGCATCGAGTGTGTTCTAGCTCTGGAACTTCGTGGAGGGGTTGGAACACACGAGATCTTCAAGACCCAGAAAGCGTTTGGGGAAATTCCATCCAATGTAAAAGTTATTCAAATAATTAAATTTTTTAATCGGGACCCTATGTCAACATAGGGAAATTAAAAAATTAAAGTGAATTAATTTACACATGTGATGAAATGTTCTAAGTGACGTGGATCAATCTTTCTTTTAATATCATCCGTCAATTAGAGATTAAAACACGATTGTTGGTTTCTCAACGAGAAAAGTATAAAGGAAAGGCTTGGGGTCAGTTGGAGGACATACACATAGCAGAAGCACTGAAGCTAAGTCGAATTTTTGGGGCGGGGTTTGCTGAGGAATTCGAAGTGCGTTTGTAATGCAATGAGGGGCAGAGATCGGCAAGGGATGATCTAATCCAAGGAAGAGAATACAGTAGCAGAGAGGCAACATTGTACCAGGCAACGCAGAGGCCAGCCAAAGGGACGTAGTCCAGCCACGACCACGCAGAGGACTACGTAGAGGCAGCGTAAGCCTTGTCAGGGTGATGCAAGCCCATCTAGGGTAGTGCAAGGGCAGCAGAGACTCATCCAGGGTGATGCAGGCCCAACCAAGACAGCGCAGAGGCTACGCAGCACTAGTCAGGGTGATGCAGAGGGTACGCTGGCCAGTAGAGGCTGACGCAGAGGCTGGAGAGGCAGCGTTGAGGTTCCAGTGGGCCAGAAAGGGCTCGTTATCTGTAATTCCCGATTGAGGGTGTGATTCAGCCATATTTTCTGTCTCCGAGTGATAAGGTACAACTGTCGTGTATTTTCTTTGTAGGGAAAACCGTTTCTGGTGCTCAGAATGTTGTATTCAGATTCTGCATAATAATAAAACCCTCTAGAGTTGTTGCACTGGTTTTTCCACATTGGGTTTTTCTGGGGACATTTGTCCGAAAAATCTGTGTCATTTGTCATGTGCGTGATGTTCAGTAAATGATCTGTAGTTGTGTAGGCTGCTATTTGTTTTTACTTCGCTATTTTTCTGAATATTTAGTTAAATAACTTGTATAATAAATCAAGTAGAAGTAAATCAATAATTAGCAGTAGGGTTTTTGTATTAAGGATTCAGAAATTTTCACATGGTATTAGAGCATTGCAAATCAAGTTGATCCATCAACAAAGCGGCTGAAGATATTGGCTGCAGGAGGGGCAGTTGAAGCAGCACGGATCCGGAAGAAGGCAGCGCAGCACCAGAGGGATAGTAGACCCTGCAAGGGTGACGCAAAGTTAATCTGCTCACGCAGAGGCTGACGCAGCACCAAAGAGGTGACGCAGTGCCAGTCTGCTCACGTAGAGGCTAACGCAGCACCAGGAGAAGGAAGTTGAGCCAATCTGCTCACGCAAAGGCTGAGGTAGCACCAGGAGGGTGACGCGGTCCGAGTTGGGGAGTCGATGTGCAGTTTTCCGAGACCAGAAGTGCGGTTTCTGATCTTTAGAAGTTGCTGATGTGGCACAAATCTGTCGGTGCAGAACAATGCCTAGCAAAGGTGACAAAAGCAAGAGAACAGTCGCCCAACAGATTCTCTAGCCAAGGAATCTAAGTTTGATCAAGAGGAGTGATCATAGAGGACTGATTCATTAGAATCGGTGAAGGATTTCCGGGAGGGAAATAATTTGTCAGAGGGAGCACATTCGCTAGAAGGGTTCTTTCGCCAAGAAGCCTAGATCTAGTTTTTTTGTTGAGTGTAGTAGCAGTGGAAGGGAGAGGAGTTTGTGGTTCGACAGATTGAGCAGAGATGGTTTCTCATGGACTAAGAGATCAGGATAGGTTGGACGGTGTGTCCAACTTTGTCATCTGGAGGGCTAGAATCCTGACAATCCTGGATGAGTACGACATCAAGGACCATGTAGAAAATGTCCTAGTTGTTCCAACCAATGTTGATCCTCTGAAGAAGTTCAACGAGAATCAGGCACGGGCTAAGCGCTTGATCAAACTATTCGAGATCAGCTGATTGCCATGGGGTCAACTCCGGATGAAGGGCTCATGGTGAGGACTGTCCTGAATGAAGTCACCGATGAATGGAAGACATTTTTCCAAAGTATCTTGGGCAGAGCAGCACTTCCATCCTGGGTGGACATGTGGGCAATCCTCCGTCAAGAGGAATCAGGAGGATAACCAAGAAGCAAAGCAGCAGCGGAGGAGTCAAGGTGAAGAAAGAGGAGGAGGAAGATGCAGCCCTTCCATCTAAGGGATAGAGGCAGTAAGGGAAGAAGAAGAAGGACCTCTCCAAGGCCCGTTGCTTCAGGTGTGGTGAACTTGGACACTTCACCAAAACTTGTCCTAAGTGGAAGGACAAGGAAGCAGCAGCGAAAGGGGACAGTGGTAGTGAGGATGATGTGGCCATGAGTGCTCATGTGCCTCGAGAGAAGAGGTGGGGCGATATTGATCTGTAGAGCAGCTACAGATGTATGGCGGGATCCTTGAGGTGCCCAAACTCTTGGATCACATGCAAGCTACGGGAGCCTTAAGACAGTAGCAGGATGACTGGAGCACTGGGTGCAGAATATCATGGAGAAGCAAAGGCAGTGCTGGGAAGCTGAAGTCTAGAGCAGCGCAAAGGAGAGGCTGCAGTAGCATGGAAGTAGCAGTGCAGAGGTTGATGGTATTTCAGCAGTGCAGAGGCAATGCTTACGCAGTGCAGTGCAGCAGACAGCGCAGTGCTTCAGAGAGAGCGCAAAGCAGCAACAGAGGGTGCTTCAGTGATGAGATGTAGCCCGACTGACTTATCTGTCAGTTGTTGGGTGATGGTCCTTTAGTTTCTTACTTCCTAGCAACTGAGTTGCAGTGCAGCAGATGGCAGTGGCAGTGGCAGTGCTATAGGCAGCATGATGCAGCAATTTGAGAGGGAGCCGCAGTATAGATGTAGCAGTGTCAGTGACAGTGAGATGGGTAGCATTACAGAAAGCAACAGCGGAGTGGACGAAGGGCAGCGAGCCAAGCATCAGCGACGCGGAGACCGATGCCAGAGATCAAGGCAATGCTTCAATGTGGAAGTATTGCTAGAGCACACTCCTTGCTAAGAGGGAGTGTTGAGATTTTTGGGGTAGCATCTGGTGTGCTCTAGCTCCGAAACTTTGTGGAGGGGATGGAACACACGAGATCTCCAAGGCCTAGAAAGCGTTTGGAGAAATTCCATCCGGTGTAAAATTTATTCAAATAATTAAATTTTTTAATGGGAACCCTAAGTCTAGCTTAGGGAAATTAAAAAATTAAAGTGAATTAATTTACACGTGATGAAATGTTCTAAGTGACTTGGATCAAGCTTTCTTTTAATCTCCGCTGTCAATTAGAGATTAGATTATGGTCGTTGGTTTCCCAACGAGAAAAGTATAAAGGAAAGGCTTGGGGTCAGTTGGATGACACACACATAACAGAAGTACTGAAGCTAAGTCGAATTTCTAGGGCGGGGTTTGCTAAGCAATTCGGAGTGAGTTTGTATTGCAATGAGGGGCAGAGATCGGCAAGGGACGATCTGATCCAAGGACGAGAATACAGCAGTAGAGAGGCAGCATTGTACTAGGTAGCGCAGAGGCCAGCCAGAGGGATGCAGTCCAGCCAGGACCACGCAGAGGACTACGCAGAGGCAACATAAGCCCAGTAAGGGTGATGCAAGCCCAACCAGGGCAGTGCGAGGGCAGTAGAGACTTAGCCAAGGTGACGCAGGCCCAGCCAGGGCAGTGCGGAGGCTACGCAACGCCAGTCAGGGTGATGCAGTGGGTATGCTGGCCAATAGAAAATGACTCGGAGGCTGGAGAGGCAAGGTTTGAGTTCCAGTGGGCCAGAAAGGGCTCGTTATCTGTAATTCCTGATTGAGGGTGTGATTCAGCCATATTTTTTGTCTCCGAGTGATAAGGTACAATTTCCGTGTATTTTCTCTGTAAGGAAAACCGTTTCTGGTACCCAGAATGTTGTATTCAGATTCTACATAATAATAAAACCCTCTAGAGCTCCTACACTGGTTTTCCCGCATTGAGTTTTTCCGGGGACATTTGTCCGAAAAATCTGTGTCATTTGTCATATGTGCGTGATGTTCAGTAAATGATTTGTAGTTGTGTAGGCTACTATTTGTGTTTAGTTCACTATTTTTTTGAATATTTAGTTGAATAACTTGTATAATAAATGAAGTAGGAGAATTAAATCAATAATTAGCAGTAGGGTTTATGTATTAAGGATTCAGAAATTTTCACGAACTTAGGGAAATTAAATAATTAAAGTGAATTAATTTAACATGTGGGTGAGAATGTTCTAAGTGACGAGGATCAAGTCTTTTCTGATCTTAGCTGTCGATTAGAGATCAGATCACGGTCATTGATTCGCACCTGCAAAAGTATTAAAGGAAGGCTTGGGGTCAGTTGGAGAACACACACAGTGGATCTAAGAGATCGAATTCTTCTGACGGAGCAGTGTTCGGACAAAGATCAGATCTAAGTGATTCAGTGCAGTGAGGGGTAGTTTTGTAGCAGAGAGGTAAATCAGAACCTGGAGGGACAGTGCAGCTTAGAGGGGGTGACACAGAGCCAACAAGGCTCACGCAAGAGTGACGCAGAACCAGAGAGGGTGACGCAGTCACTCGAGGAGCAATGCTAGGGTTTCTGTTGGGCAGATTGGGCAGCTATCTAGCAGATCGATTTCTGAGCCCAGAAGGCTCACCGAGAGGGTGACGCAGCCACTAGGAGAGGTGACGCAGTCCCAGCACAGAGCTAGCTGCACTGGGCACTGCATAGGCACCTGTGAGGTTTCTTCATTCTGCCATTGGATCTGCCAAAATATCTGTCTCCGGATAGAGGTACTTCTGCCGAGGATTTTCTCTGTTGGGTGAGGCAGATTTGGCACCCTAGATTGTATTTAGAAATCTACTTAATAATATAAACCCTCCAAATTGTTGCACTGTTTTTCCCGCATTGGGTTTTTCCGGGGACATTTGTCTGAAAAATCTGTGTCCTTTGTCTGTGTGATTTACTTATTTTTCAGCACTTGATCTGTATAATTGTATAGGCTGCAGTGTATTTACTTTGATGTTTTCCTGAATTATTCAGAAAATAACTTGTTAATTAAAGAAAACATGTAGGAGAAGTAAATCAGATTTACTGCAGTAGGGTTTCTAGTTTAGATTAAGAAATTTTCACATTTCCCACCTCCCGCCCTTGTGATCCTACATACGATTCTTCCTATCTTTGCTCTTGGATTTGTTGCATAAGTAGTCATTGGGAAAAAAAAAATTTAAATTGATCTAATGATGTCTTGGTTACATTGGCTCTATGATTACACATAGCGTTTATATATTATATGCATGATAGGGTAGGATGCATTGCATATTGATTTTTGCATTAGAATTTGATATCATATTATGTTATCATGTTAGATTAGGTGCATGTAGATTAGATTTTCATTCTTGAATAGATATTATTTCCCGTTGAGTTTTATGCACTAACAAAAGCATGGGTAATCAAAGGATGCCATCAAAACATGTTGCCCTGTTTGCTTTGTCTTTAATGTGCAGGTAACAGGCTTGGAGTCTCAAGAGATTTTTGGTGTTCTCATAACCTACTCGTCTGAATGCATGGTTCGTGCACTCTACTAAGAACTCATGTCCTATCTATTACCCACCACCAGTGGGCAACTCCTACAGGAGAAAAAATTCTCCTAGATTTTTATTCAGTCGGCAGCCAGCAACCCCTTGCAGCCACCTGATAGCTCAATGTGCTACCATTCTCCGCCACCTGAGCCAATCATTATGTGCCCTTGCTCATCTATCATGATTGTATGTTTGAAGTGGGCATCCAACCTTGAAGGTATGATTTTTCATTATGTAATCGGGTGTTTATTCTTGCTTGTCTTGGGCATGTTTGCTCATGGATCTGTTGGGGGATTCGGTGGAAAGAACAGGCTTTGACTTGTACTCTTGTTCCCTTGCCTCTTCTTGGGAGTTAATCTTGGATCCTATTCCCGTGGGATCCCCTCTTTGAGCTATTAGTTTTTGAAGTGGCACTACATGGGGAACCCTGATTTTTTGGTTGCGTGGTCCCGCTTCCCAATAACATATATCTCACTCCCCTCCACTCATTACAACCCCTTTCACATATTTCCCCATTTGGGTCCACAAGGTGTTAGCCTCCCCTTCCCCTTGTCCACACCTTGGGTCGAGCCTGGAACAATGCCCCAGAGATTGATGCAACTAAAAAGAAAGATAAAAGGATAATATGGCCACATACAATAGGAATTGTACCACAAAATGCAAAAGATGGCCAGGAAAAAGAAATTAGTGTGGGAAAAATCCAAACATGAGCTCTACTCCATATCACTATGGCCATCACTCTGGTTCCGAGGACCCCTATGAGCGCCCCCTGCATCATTAAGGAACCCATGATTTTCCCAACCCCTGGTGGGCAATGAACTGCCCAACCTTAAGGGGGTATTCACTGCTACATCTTACACATCATGCTCTCATCCCCTTGAGCCTCGACAAGTAAAAAGAAGAAAAAGGCATATGAAGTAGGGTGGAAAAACAAAGGTCGAGGTAACTCATGTACCGGGGTAACTTATGTACCGTGATTGATCCCTCCTATATTGATACACCTAAGGTATGGGCTTCCTTTATTATAGCTACCCTTGTACCGTGGCATGTGGCTTGGAGCCTTCCCTTTTGCCCCCACTTCATTACATCACTATTTCACATGACACCGGCCCTTTGATGGATGCACCATGCACCTATCATTGCCTTATATGTTGAAACCACCTAATAGGGTCCTTAACTCTCTTGTCGAGAAAGGTAACATTAGTACATGTGTAAAGTCCATTTGGAAGGGCATGCCACTATGAAGTACCCACTTTTGCCCTTGATTCGCGAGCTTATTTACTCGATTGCACTAATGATTAATTGTATTGGAAGGTGAGGGGACACATTGGATCTTATGTAGGATTGCAGGTGAGATTCATCATGGACTTGGTCTCCCTATACAGGGTCCAAGCCCTCCAAAGGGACATAATGGCACTTTAGGGTGAGCATTGAGGGCCATGGACCTCGAGCATTGTAGAGTATTGATTGCCACGTGATGGGCTTCTTCAGAACCACCATGTTCCTTGTTTGTACCCTAGCCATACAGAGATGATGATGCACTTCGACCATGTTGCCCAACCGGCCACACATTTCACCCGACACTTGGCAGTTGATCCAGGGCTCAGAGGAGGTTTTGTCTCATTCGGAGAGACATGTGAGGGAATGTGTCATCTTCTAGCCCTCATTGATGGAGCCTCGACATGATCTTGGGCCATTTGGAGACCCATGGGACCATCGCTTGTACCCCATAGCTACTTGGGAGCACCATACAATGTTTTGTTTGAAAATCAAGGGGCCACCCCCTTGATCATCATACATGGAGCCCTCTTCTTCGTCATGGTACATTGAGGACTCATCTTGGCCTTCCAGTGGCCTTTCCTACTCCATTCTCCACTATTTCAGCCCACTTGGGATGGTTGACTATTCACTTTAGTAGCTCTTTGGTGGGCTTGTCACCAAAGAGATTTTATTTACACAAAAATATTGTTAGGGGCCTAATTAGGCTAAGTTAGGCTGAATCAAACTTGAGGAGCCTCATATAAATAAGAGAGGCCTCATTTTGTATTGGATCATCATCACATTCTTGGATTAGCTCTTCTTGAGAAATTTACATTTCTTCTTGGATGACTACTAGAGACTCTTTCATGCATTTCGATATCTTTGGAGGCTAGTTTGATTTTCTTTTTGGAGCCATTGTCTTGATCTTGGATTGGATATATCTCTTGTTATCTTGTAAGTGATTTTTATTGAAGAATTTTTCATGAATAATGTCTAGTTTGTGGAAATGGTGCAACTAGTTCTTTCTTTCATGCCCTAATTGTTGAATATCATCGTTAAGGATTCTTAGATTGCAAATTTGTGCATGTTACTCGTTTATAACAAGTAAAAGAATGTTCCTAGTGGATTGAAGTTTCTTTTCTTCCATGAAATTCCATTGATCTTGGGTGGGTAATTGTTGAAATATTGGTGTTAGGGCATCATTTTTCAATCTCCTTGAGAAACGAATTAGTCCAAATTTCAAATCATAAAGACTGCATAGCCCAAGGCGAAGGCACTAGTCTAAGAAATCTTGGTGGTCACCCTTCCTTTCATCATCTTTTCTTCCTGCTAAAAATTTTGGTGTTTTATCTTGACAACCTTGCTAGGGCATCATGCGAATCCCTTTGGAAGGATAATTTTGCATTTCCACTTGGACCAATTTCTACGGTGGCATCTCCCCTTCAGATGCCCAAGGTTTCATGAGATTTCAATGGTGTATTTGTGAGAAAAAACAACCCCTAGCTCAAACATCAGAAGCTAATCTTGGACGTCATAGTGAAAGACTTTCGGTTACCCTCCATCAAAGCTTGATCATTCTTAACCCTTTCCTTGCCCTAACTTGACCTAGTGTCCTCTTAAGAGGCCTCCCTCTCATGATAAATCATAAAACCCTAGGTCTCGTGTGGACCCAACCTAGGTCTCTCAATTGTAGCAACACCTATCTTGGAAACAATTGCTTATTTCAAAGAGCTTTTTGACAGTCTTGTATCATCTTTGAGATCTTGATTCTAGGTTCACCTAACATCGTTATATCATCATAAATCCTTAGATCTTGATTTCTCGTTCCTTGGGACTTTCTTCGAGAGCCATTAAGCTTCACTGAAGCAAATGAGCCCTATATTGAACCTCTCCTTTGAATGGTCTTGGAAATCACCATATATCTTTTCATTGATCCTATAATCCCAAGTGATTTCCTCCATACTTGAACTCCTCCTGTCGGTGAAAATCCGAGCAGAGAAGGGGACTTAGGCTATGGTGACAGTGGGCCTTAGTCCCAAGTGTTGTTGTACCCTCTAGTTTTAGCGTACAAACTAGGCCTGCTAGTTTGTGCATCAACAGTGCCATTTTGACAAGAGATGTCAAAACCAAGTTGTTGAACACTTGTCTCTTAGGCTGACTTCAATGGCTAATCTTTCAACAAAACTCTAATACGGTGTTGAATTTTCTACAAGGTAAGCAGAAGAAAACAATTTAATGATCTAATAATTACTACCTAATGATCTTCAATCAACTTATGCCACTGATACCATTGAGCAATTATACACAGAAAATATCAATAGTGAATGCAGCGGAAACAACAAATATCATAGAAAGACAACCATGCACAATAGAGACAATATTTTTACTCTGGGAAACCCAACAACTTTTCTTTAGGAGAAATTATTCTTCAACAAGGTTTACAAATCCAATTTGTCTAGAAATTTATGCCAAGTACAAATCCAAATAACAATCGAAACTTGGTCAACGTTGCAGCAAGTCAACGCTGGTCAAACCAGCCAAAATGCTCAGAAGTCAATGTTGGTCAAACAATTATCCTATGGTCAAAATTCGGACCTATGGCTCCTATGATCAATTGCGGTCAAATTATTGTGCACATGCAGCTCTCCTATAGCTTGGTCAACTTTGGTCAAACTCAGCCCGAAACAGTTCAGTCAACTCGCATCAAACTCGGTCAAACAGTCAATGTTGATTTATGGTAGCATCGGATGTGCTCTAGCCTTGTAACCTTGTATATGGGCTAAGACATGTATTCCATAATACCCAGAAAGGATTTTGGAAAATTCAACTTAGAGATGGTTTAATTAAATTAATTAATCGTTTTTTTAATGTTTTCCCAAGTCTAAACTTAGGAAAACCGATTAATTAAAGGGTATTAATTAAACTAAGTGTGAATCTTCTAGATAAAGTCATGGATCACCTCCAAGTTAATCCTAGCTCTTGATTAAGTTTTAATCTGGGTCGTTGAAAGGTCAACGAAGGATTATACGGAGGGTGAGGGGCCTATGGAAAACACATCAGACGGAGAAAGAATCAAGAGATCGATTTCTTCAGCCGAAGGAAGAATCGAAGTGATTCTCGATTGCAAAGAGGGGAAGGTGAAATCTCCAGGTGGGAGAATTTCTAAAGGAGAAAGATTAAAGGAAGAGAAAAGAGAGAGGAGCCATAGCAGCAATGCAGAGAGGGCCAAGCAGCAGTTACGCTGGGCCATCGTAGAGAAACAGAGGGAGTTTTGATTTCTGTTGGTGGAGACAGTTGAGGGTTTATCTAGTTTCCGGAGGTAATTTCTGGAAGGGGAAATCACTCTAGTCTCAGGCAGCAGTCAGCACAAAGGCAGCTACAACAAGCAGCAGCAGCAGTGACGCAGTGACAGCGTGAGGGACGCAGTCACTGCGTAGAAATCATGCAGAGCAGCTCAGTGTGGGTGCAGGTCAGTGCCGGAACTTCGTGGTGATGTGAGATTTGTCTCACTAGGCATACTGTCATCAGATTTCTTCAGGTGATTGACTGATATTTACAATCACACATTTGTACTCAGAATTTCTGCATAATAAAGAAACCCTCAGATCTGCTGCACCGGTTTTCCGGCATTTGGTTTTTCTGGGGACAATTGTCCAAAAATAACGGTGTTTATGTGTGATTACTTGTGCCATTTCTTTTATGCTGTTTATTGATCGTGAAGTCTGCAGCATATTTTATTTCGGTATTTAACACAACTAAATGTTCAATAATTGTGATTGAGAATACAATAGAAGAAATATAATAAGTAGCTGCAGTAGAATTCTACATTATAGAATTTTCACAGTCAACTCATCCTCCTTTTCTCCACACGTGCAGTTGTCCAAGAGACCTCAAAAAAATGAAGAAGAAACTCGCTTGGTGGAGAAAATGAGATGGCACATCATCTATATATACTAGTTGAATGGGGGTAAATTAACCTAAGGGACACACCGTTTCATGAGATAGGCTGAATTGTCTTCCTAGGGCGACTTGGTAAAATATATTTTTATTTTTATTTTCTTAGGCCGACTTGGAGACCCCTCTTTGGCATGTGGAATTACCTCCCGATGCTACACAAAAATCAACAGTAAGCTTGATATAATTTTAACGAAAACCTGATATTTGAAGGGCAGAAATTCCATGTACATTGGAGATTGGTTTCTTGTAGCATTCATTGATTTTTTATTTCCAGTTAAATTTCCAGCAAGTGTATTTTATTGTATGCGCTGACAATTTCAATCTATATTAATTTTTCAATAGGGAAATCACTAAGTCACTGGATTTGTCCATCCCATCCCCCACGTGTCGCAAATCTAGTGTGTGGGACACGATTTGCTGCTGACACGTGTCTGACTCATTGGTGCATGTCCAAATTTCGGGATTCATGTGAGGAACGAGTCTGATGTAATGTCCTAGTTTATAATTTTTCCTAATTTTCTCGAGAAATTGCTTAGAAATTTCTACCATAAATTTATCCAAGCAATTGCAGAACAAGAACCATGAAATTGTGGCAAAAATAAAATAACATTTCCAAATAAACCCAGAAATACCACAATTACAAATAACACAAAAAATGGAGAATTGAGCTTTTATTTATTTACTGGAGCAATTACATACAATTCTCTCGGTGATAGCCACAAAAGATCTGCTACAAGTAATAAATTGGGCCTCCAAAATAGAACCGGAAATCAATTAAGTTGCTCTTGTGAATCACTGCCCAAAATTCTGTTGTTGCTGCTACTGGAGGTGATCTATGATTTATGCCTTCAAATCTGCTCCAAAATTTTTACAAAATTAACTGGAGGCTTCTCTCACCAAAATCTACCGAACCCAGAAAAATCTTGGGCTAATTCCAGCTGACCCTGAAAGCCCCAAAATGTGTGAATTACCCAGAAAATATTGTTGTTGTTCATGCTGCTGTTGGATAAGAATTAGAATTTATGCCCTCGAAATTACTCAGAAAATAATGAAAATTTAACCCAGAGCTCCTCACACCAAACCCATTAAAACCCAGAAATGGTTTGGCTTAACTCCAAGCTGAAATCGAACTCAGAATGTGATGCAAACTGCCCATCTAATCAGCGATACGCCCTACAATAAAGATTCATGATTCTGGCCCGAATACTGCCCGAAAAATTCTATAAAATTAGCTATAAGCTCCTCACACCAAAACCAATGAAACCCAAAAATCGTTTGGGCTAATTCCAGCTAACAAAGAATGGCCAAATTACAGCAAATTTCCAGCTACATAGTTTCACACCCAACCAGAGAGGAACTGCTAAGAAATGATAAAACTCTCTGGCAAATGGCTAAGAGATTGTGCAAAAATATCCTCCGGCAAATAGCTATCACTCTCGGCAAATACCAGCACGAAACACCAACAAAAACTGTATTCTCCAACCCCTGTGGAGGGTCTACAAGAGAAAATTCAGCCCAGCCAAAAGATATAGGAACAACTCTGAAAAATGGTGCCAAACTCCTCCCCTAACTAGTAGAAAATCTCCTGCAAATTACCCGGAACCTGTAATAGAAAGAGGTTGCTTCAAATAACCTCCGAGGTTTCTCTTTTGAGGGGTCATCCTCCACAGTAGTAGATGCAGAGATTACATTGGATACATAGGAGGAGGATCTAGAAGAGAGCAGTGCTGGTACTAATGTTGATTTTGATGTTGATGAGCTATAGGCATAGCTTATAGCTTGCTGCCAGCAACCTATGAGATTCTTCCTTCCTGTTCCATGGTTCCTAGTTCTAGTGTCTACCTTGTTTTGTATTTGCTATTTTCCATTAGCATTCTTAGTCAAGAGTCCTCAGGACTAAGTACCTATGTAATACATTTTGATTTTGATGACTCAATGAAAACCGCAGTTTATGGGTAATTTCTTGTGTTTTTCCAATGTTAATTTATCGTATTCATCATTGATGTAGTAATAAGTGCTAGTTGTAAACTTGTATCATTGATGAATCATGATTGTATGCATAATGTTGCAATGTACATGTATGATTGAATTTGTATCATCATGAGAAATTGTATAATATATATTAATTCTTTTAGTGTATATATATATATATATATGTGTGTGTGTGTCGTGTCATGTTCCGGGGGGTATCTGTGTCCCGTGTTGGACTTTCGTATTTGTGTGTCATGCATATCATGTGTCCCCGTGTCATGTTACTTAGGGAAATCATAAGATATTAATTTACCTAGGTTGCTGGAATAGAGATTTTAACATGATGTTCTTCGATTAAACATATCCAGTTAAGGTTTCACTAGATGGTTCATAATCAAAATCGGTCACTTTCACTTGATATGTTTTTATTTTCGACAATGTTTTTGTTGTTTCTTTGAAGATTCTGGTTCTAATCACTATTTGTTCAGATATTTTCGATTCTGTAAAGTTCTCTTATGCATAATTGCTACAAAGCTTTCATGACAATGCCTACACATACTTTCCTGTTTGATACGCATTTTTGTACTGTAAATGTCTTTTCAATACAATTTCAATTGTTTTTTATCATCTATGCAAAGTGACAGTGCTTTTCTATAAAGTCGACATTGGCAGGTACAATGATTACTGATATGTTCAGCCAATTTGAGAACTTTTGCAAGCCCATTGTTGTATTTGTGCAAAAGCTATTCATGGTGATACAAGCTAAGTTGCATTGAGACGGATACGGGAACAGATACGGATATGGGGTTTGAAACAGATATGACAAATTTTCAAAAAATCAGGATACGATACGGCAAGGAAACAACATATATATATATATATATATATATATATATATATATATATTACCATTCATTTTTTAGAATCTAGAATCTATATCCAAAAATACATAATCATCGTCATGAATTTAACATAAACAAATCATCATCATCAATTCAGCATAAACATTGTCATCATCATTAATGATTATTATATCATTCAACATTTTATCAGCATCATTAGTAATGTAATCAGAAACGCTACAACCTTTTTGCTTTCGAGTCCAACTCTTTCAAAGAATGTGTCATACATTGCAGATATTTATCTTCCTTGCATGGCAATTAAAAGGCTCATGGGATCATTGGGATATTCCGTCAAGACCTATTTGAACATTTCAATCTTCTCAACATCAGAGTGGTCTCTTGACTATATGCAGGCAAAAGATTAGCGTGGTCTCTTGACTATATGCAGGCAAAAGATTGGCTAGAGAAGATTTGTGATATTGAGAGATTTATGAAATCATGAGAAAAATCAATGACAATTAAACAACTTAACCAAACTGAAAATTAATCTCTCAAATAGATCTCTTTACGAAGACATTCATCAAACCCTTTTGTTTGCATTTTTTAACATCTATGTTTTTCTTAGTAAGAATCCTTGATAAATATATGGAGTGTCATTGTTTATAAAGATTTAGAAGAGACATTATGAGACTGTGTTTATAATGAGTTTATTTGCAAATATGATTTCTTCATTTTTATTATTTATTTATGGCTATACAAATTTTCATGCTTTTTAACATTTTAAGCGTGGATTCTAATCATGATTTTTGTGGATCCGTTTTTGGAAACAGATCCAAAAAAATTTAAATCCCGTGGAAACGTATCCAATTCCAAATATGAAGTTTCCGATTTTTTGAAACAGCACAAAAACGTTTTTACAGTGTTTCCGACAAGAATCGTATTCGTTTAAGTATTCTGTTGGGATCCGCGTTTCCGCAAATCGGATCCTTTCCGTAACTCAGGATACAAGTCTTTCTTCAAGTTCTGATAATGTTGCGGCAAGTGGCAATTGCTCCTTTAGTCTTGTGTTTTGAAGTTGCAAATTTTGGTAAATTTTCACTTTGAAGTTCTGGTTTGCAAGTTGTGTAGATATGCTTTTCAAGAAATACTCTATTTGTCTCTTGTCAAATTTAGATATGTGACATGTTCCATCTGTCCAATAATTTTCATGTTGTGTTAAACTGCTTTTGCTGACATACTGCACATTTGTTTATTGGGGCGTCTTCAATTTCCTTGTTGTATGTTTCTATTTGTGTAGCAGTTGTTTCTAATGTGTGGTCAACTCGATGATCTCTTCTCAACATTTTTCTTGACAAGTCGTGTTTGTCTCAGTTTATGAGAAGTGTAAACTTTTTTCTTAGGAATATTTTCGGTGCAGAGTATGTGTTTCAATTTCTGAAAAATATGTTTAGTTCCCTTTCAGGGGGATTGGATCAACAGTGTGTAGAAGGCACGTGTTCTATTACCAACAGTTCATAATGGTAGTGCACCATATTTGTTTCAAAGAAAAGTATTCTGTATTTTGTTTCAGTACAAAATTCTTAAACAATTTTCTTTGTGACAGATGACCATACTGATATATTTGCTTTCAATATTATTGACAGCCATTTTAAACAGAGCTTGCCTCCTTCAGTTTGTCTTTGCATGTATGGCATTGCCATGCTTAGAACATAAATTTTCGAATTTTCCATGGCATTTTTACTTATCATGGTATCATTGTTTAGGTATTTCAGAAGGTAGTGCAATGCATTTTTCTCACCGGACACAATTGCATTATAGAAACACTAAGCAATATAGTGCCTAAGGGATTGTGCATCAAATTCTTCTTTGATTAAGCAGCAACTTGTGTTGAAAAGACTTTCTCGACAAGAAGACAGATTTTGTTCTACGTATTCCATGGGATTATATCTCATCATGATATGTTTCCAATTGGACTGAAGGTGCTTGCAAGCAATGGAGGGGATATTGTTTGACAATTGTGAGCTACATTTATAATTTATTATTATTATTATAATGAAATAAATTCATGTGATACAGATATTATCGATATCATGTTCTGGAACAAAATGCAATATGCATTGGTGTTTGCATTTTCAACAAAATGCAAATGCCCAAATAATGTCAAGATGTTCAACCATTTGGCTAGCCAATCTATGCAAAACATGCACCCTATATGCCTCTTTCTATTTCGTCAATATCAAAAGACTCAAGATAGATTTGTTTTACGAAGATATGTGTTAACATTATGAATCCCATACAAGTGATGTAGAAGAGATGCAATAGGATACAAATATTTGAGGACTCTAAGATCTATAAACCGGTTCAATAACACTTCTATTTGTCATGCACACACTCTTAAAAGTTTGCTGGATGAAGTGATTGCTCTTAAAAATCAATTTGATAACATTACTGTCCCTCATATTTACAGGCAAAGGAACCAGGACACTGACCGCTTGTTTAAAGAAGCAAACCAAATAACTTGGGGGCACTGGCATATAACAAAACACCTGGGCGCAGACATCTATCAGCACTATCACCGAACTTTCATAGAGGATTTTGGGGCACCATAACCTCTGGTTTAGCGTGTCTGAACAGGGGCTTTATGTTTTTTTTATTTTTGTTTTGTTTTTATTGTCTGCATACAAACTGATATTATATGATATCTATGTTTATATGGGCATGATCCATGCCAATTTTGTAAATATTTTTCTATTTATGCTACTGAACATGGTTATCACTGACCACTCATGATATTTTTTGAACACTACTGGATATGCAAGATGCATTCTGAAGCAAATGTAACATGTAATTTTCCTTACAATTAATGAAAATTACAACTTTTTCCTGGGAAAAAAAAAGTGATGTAGAAATTCAGGGGCTAGCTCATATTGGTATGGTTCTAAATAATTCTATATTGCCCTTGTGCAAGCATACAGAAAGCATAGCAATAGTTGAAAGATGGAAAACATTGTCAACTGGAAAACTTGATAAACGCTTTCCTATTATGTATATGTTTTGTACACGTTGTTTTCTTATTTTGGTTATTGTCCTATTTCCTTTCACAATTGGAGAATGTAGGAAAATGTGAGTTTCAGAAAAAGGGGATGTAATTTTTTATTGAGATGGCCACTTGAAATATAGCATTTATGTATCGTATTTAAAACTGTGTACTAATATTATTATTATATAAAATGTGTATTTTAATAAATAAAAAAATAATGTGAGGTAGAATCATTTAACATGCAGAATAAATAAACTGGTTTCCATGTTTTGGGAATGGAGATGTTATAACAACATATGAAAAGGACAATGTCTTGCATATATGATTTTCAAGGAGGTTGAAAATCCTCTAAATGTGGATAAAGATGTCCCCTGTTATTTGATTCTTGTACTTAAGATGTTTGGGGTGCATATTATTAACAAAGTAGTGTATTGTTAACTTAATTGGCAAGTGCCGTTAAAATGAAGTGTTATGTCCTAAAGAGATTCGAGGTTCAAATCCCATCAAATTACGCATGTCTGCAGAAGGGGCATACGTAGACACCTAGGGGTTATAGTGGTAGCGGTTAGAGTCAACATCATTTCACACATGAAACCAGCCCAGTTTTGTATTCCTCTAGTCATACCAAAAAAAAAACTAATTAATATAACGCATACAACTAAAATGAGACATCATGTAGCATTTTGTTACTTCTGTAATTTTGTGAGTTCAATTGATGAAGTCATTGTGCATCTACTTCTTTTAAATTCTAGTTTTTGACAGCAATAAAAATGGTGACTGTAGAGCTAGAGCTACTAGTGATGATGTCAAATAACGGGGAAACCCATGAAACCACCACCTCAACCTTGTATGTTGAGCCAATCTCAAAACAGCATTCAGCATCTCATTCATGTTGTTATAGGCATCCCAAGATCACAATGCCATTATGTGCTTGATTCTTCCTTTATCCTTTGAACTAGGATGAGGTTAGGTGAGTGAGATGACAAATATCCTTTATTTAGTAATTATTGTGAAAACTCTATTCTATACACCCCATAACATCTCCATATCTTTGTCCCATTGTAACCAAAAACTTTTTAATTAGCTTCTTTAAAATTTCTTGGCCCTCACGTTGCTTTCTTCTCAGTGTGAACACTAAAAAATTATTGTAGGTAGCATTATGACAATTTTCAACACTGAAAAATTATTGTATGTAGCACTAGGACATTTATCTGAATAATATACACCATGGTACATAATAATTAATTGACAAAATTGATTTACATACCTTTTCACTTAATAATGTTGCAACACCATTCACTAATAAGGCAGCAAAAACATATGGCACTAAACTTTCCCTACACAATATTGGTGTTATATTAGGTCTTGGTATTCTTAGTTATGGTGAACTTTTTCCACACGATATTGGTGTTATAATAGGTCTTGGTATTCTTAGTTATTCACTCATAAGGAAGCTAAAACATATGGCACTAGCCTTTTCCTACATGATATTGGTCTTATATTAGGTCTTGGTATTCTTAGTTATGGTGAACATTTTCTACACGATATTAGTGTTATAATAGGTCTTGGTATTCTTACTTATGGTGAACTTTTTCTATGCATTGCCATAGCAAGCCACCCCTCTCTCATGTCAACAAATCCATTAAGAAAGTAATGTTTAGGAAGTGAATCAAAATCAAAATTGCTAGATGGCGTGCACAATACCAATTGTAAAGGATATGGCAATCTAACATTGGTGATGGCATGAAGAATGTTAATTGTAAACGATATGTTGATTTAACATTGGTGAATATGTGGTGACAGATATTCATGAAAAATTACAATAGGCTTATTTTGATGGAAAGAAATGTGATCGTTGGTTTTAAAATGCGGTGACCAATATTCTTGAAATTTACAATAGGGTTATTCTAATGGAAAAAAAATGTGATTGTTAGTTTTAAAAAGTAGTGATGATATTTACCTAAATATGGATTCATTCAGTCCATCACAAGAGAAACCAATGTAAAAGTCAATCAATATATAAGGTTGAATAGATCATATAAATTTATCCAACTTTTCTTGATCAACATGGGCATGATATTATTGTAAATCTTGGCTTGGCATTATATTTTTCTCTTTTGCATTAATTTTCCAAAGATAAAATTTTATAGTTGTGAATAGAGATGAGCAAGCAATGGGCAATACAAATGCACTTTAGATAAATTCAAGTTATATAAAAGCATTAAAGGCCCATGAAATATTTTGACGATGTAAGAAAGCTATTGCAGATATGAGGAAGGTTCTTGAGGTGGATGCTTTTAATGCTAATGAGTAAGAAACTAGGATTATAATTTAGATTCATTAGGTGCACAAAAATATGAAAGTCTTAAATAGGAGATTGTTACTTCCCAAATTAGCAGATCTCATTAAATTCCTTACCAAACGCTAAGCTAGCACCACACAGGATAAGTGCCAATTCTCACTTTAGTACAAGTCTCCACTCTTTAAGCCAACTCCTACAAAGAAAGGGAGGTTTCCCTACACTAAATTTTTTCTAACACAATTTGTAAACCAATGCCTAATAATACTTTTTGGGTGATAGAATCTAGGAGTTAATTTAAAATACCTTGTTGATCCAAATATAAAAAATTGATTGTTGAAAATGCATACCAACAAGAAAAATAACACTAACTATGGAAAATAAGCTTTGAAAAGGCGGAAAGTTGAATGTTAGGATCTTTTTCCAAATTTGAGATGAATAACTTGTTGTAGACCTTTTTAAATGGCTAAATATGAATGATTTATCTTTCTTTTTGTAACTTTGTATATGCAAAACTACAAGCCAAACCCCTTTTTGGAGCGACATACAACCCTATAGATATTTTTTAAAGTAGATCTAAGGGTAGAAAAAACACAATAATGAATATATATCAATAAATATAGCACAACATTACAAATAAGTGGGTAATTTAAAACATAATGCAATTTAGAAAATGTTACTAAAAGAGGTCAAATCCCTAGGGGCTCAAAACCCATATCTTTATTTTATGCATAAATTTAATTTTTAGTAAGCTAGAAAGTGCTAATTGATGGCTCCTATCTCTGCAAACACAAGCGTTGGTGCAAAGGAACATAAATCGTTCTTTTTAGTCACGCAGTCTGCAAAAGCACAGTTTAGAGATCACTTCGTAACTCCTCAACCAAGGATCTTATTGGAAAATCGCTTGCGAGTTACCAAATCGACCCGGCTTTGCAAAAAACCCAGATGGCGTAATTTTGAATTTCGTCTTCCTTTGATTAGAAATTGAGTCGTAAGTCAGATGATGGTTTTCTCCTGCAAAAAATCATTCTTCTCTGGGCTTGACACAAAATGCTTTGTATTCTCGAACCTGTAAAACAAATGACTCCTTCCAGTACAAAAATTTGATGCAAGTTGTGATTAAAATATTAACTGTGATATGGTTCTCATTCAAATGTGAAGAGCAGAGGGAATATTGTGCACAAATTCTTCATTCAACACAGTAATTTAAAAACCAAATCAATTTCAATCTTCAAATATTTATATTGTTGTTAACAACCTCACAAATGTATTTGCAATACACTTACAAATTCGATTTGCTAATAAATAAAAAAACACTTGTATAAGAATGTTGTTCAGTTATCTAATAACTCCACATGCCACATCCATTTCACACAGACTGAGAATCAAATCCCACAGATTGATCTCATGGATGTATTAGTTTCTATCTCCCTAACTTCAATATCACACAGAGATTTTATTTAGCCTCACGCAGAGAAAACAACGGTGTTCCCCTCTCACTCCCAAAAACTCAAGAAAATGTTTTTTTTTTCTTTTTCTTTTCAAAATTGAGAAACAAAACTGTCCAAGAAATAAGTTCGTTGATGTGAACCAATTTCCTCACTCTGCATCATCAAGAAACAAGGTCTATTTTTCCCCTTAGTTCTAACTCTCTACCAGTTATCAAATCCTATCCTTAACTAATTAAAATTTCTTTTAACTATATGTTCTTAACTAAATATCAAAAACTTTTCACAAATAAACTTAAATGTTCTAGCCTTGGCATGTGATCAATCCATCACATTGCTAGGCTCTTGGTCTCACTTCATTAACTTCTCATGTTTATGTGCACATCCTAATGCACCTGCATCAGACTCGCCAAGAAAAAAAAATTTATGAGCTCCTACTCATAAGATCTTGGTTAGAATGAGCTGCTTTTTGTAGTGTTGCTTCATCCATCCAAGTAGAATCCTCCATCAGACGGTCTTTCCACTTCACAAGATATTCCAAGTATTCTTTCCTTTTGGTCTTCTTTACAACACATGTATCCAAAATATGTTCAGTGTCTAAACTCTTTGACACAAGCATTTGTTTCAGCCATTGTTGTTCCTTTCCTTCATCATGGTCAATATTCCCAGAAATTTGATTTGGATCACCAACTGTGTAGGAATATAAATCTGCTACATTAAAAATGGGTGAAATCCCAATTCCTGGAGGTAACTCCAGCTCATAAGCATTCGCTGAAAAATTACAGAGGATCTAAGTGTAGAAATTTCTGAATCTTAATTCTTATGCAGAAATTATTTTTATTAATCTGGTTAAGCTTCTCCTACTTATACAAGTTATCAATTGAATAAATTCAAGTTAACATCAAAGCAAACCACATAATAGATCTCTACCAATTCAGATATAGAATAAGCACATGCACACATAGACAAAGTGACAGTTATTTCTGGACAAACTGTCCCCGGAAAAACCCAATGTGGGAAAACTGGTCTCTGGCTGCTGGAGGGCTCTATTATTAAGAATATTTCTGAATACATAACTCTGGGTTCCAGATCTGGAAAACCCTACAGAGAAAACTCTAGATCTGCAACACCTGGCTGATCTAAGACCAACAATACTGACTGATCCACACCCTCAAACGGGATTTACAGAACTCAGCCAGATCTAGGTCGCAGTCACTACGCTGCCCCTAAGGGTCTTTGCATAACCCCTGAAGGGTTTCCTAAAAATCACACTGTCCTTGCTGCTATTGCTGCTGCTGCCATCTGCTGATGCTGTTGTTGCTGCTATTGTTGTCGTCCTCTGCGTTGTCTTTCCTAATCTCCTCTGCTCCTTGTGTATTCTATACCCCGGGATCAGATCATCCCCTTGGTCTAAATTCCCCTCTCTTCCACTGAAACACTTGAGAATTCTTAGAGACCCCACCCTAGAATCTCAGCTTAGCTTCAGTGCTCTGCCTCTGTGTGTCTTACAAATGACCCCAAGCATTTCCTTTGTACTTTTCTCGTTGACAAATCAATGGCCAAGATTAAATCTTTAACCAATGGCTAAGATTAAAAGAAAGCGTGATCCGTGTGACTTAAGACAAATTCATCACGTGTTTAATTAAATTCACTTTAATTAAAATACATTAAAATAATTAATTAATTTAATATTTCCTAAACCAGATGAAATTTCCCAAATCCATTTCTAGGTCTTGTAGATCAGGTGAACTCTAGTCCTTCCTCAAAATTAGGGACCTAGAGCACAATTGATGCTACCCCAAATACACAAAATCTCAGCACTCCCTCTTAGTATCAAGGGTGTGCTCTTGCAATACATCACACTTATGCATTATATGATTTTGGGCACTAGTTCTGTGATGTTGAAGCTTGGCCTCTTGCCACTCAACTCTGCACTACTACTGCCATTCTGTACTGTTGGCCATGACTCTGCCACTGCCACTACAACCATTGTACTGTAGCTCCCTCTCAATATGTTGCATCTGTGCTACTCATAGCACTGCCACTGCTGATCTGCTGCACTGCAACTTCAGTTGTTAAGAGAAACAATTGAATCTCTTGCCTAATCTTTGACAAACAAGTCAGATGGGTTGCATCCTCATTACTGAATCTCCATAAGCTACAGATCTGTGCTGGCATCTAAAGAACGACACACAGCTACAGCTCTGCCTGCGTAATCAAACTCCCTCTGCACTACTGACGTCACATCAGCTCCTTGTGCTTAAATCTATCACGTTGTTGTTGCACTACATTGTCCCTCTGAAGCTCTCTGCGCTGTTGCAGCTCTGCACTGCGTAAGCAGTGTTGCTCTACGCTGCTCCTCCCAGCCTCCAAATCTGCCTCTACCTCTGCCTCATCTGTGATCTATGCACCCACTGCTCCACTTGTCCCACTACTGTCTTAAGGTTGTCGTAGCTCGCTTGTGATCCAAAAGATGAGTTATTCAAGGATCCCACCTTACTTCCATATAGCTCCTCTACATGTCCATGTCACCCCATCTTCATGGTTCATGAACACTCATGGCTACATCATCTCCTGACCCAACATCTGCCACCGCTGCTTTGGAAGAAGATGCTTCCTTGTCCTTCTTATTTTCTGGACAATCGCTGACAAAATGTCCCATTTCGCCACACTGGAAGCACTTGATCTTAGAAAGATCCTTCTTCTTCTTCGGCTGCTTCTTCGATGCCAAGGTTGCATCTTCCTCATCTTCCTTCTTTACTTTGCTCAACGCAGGGTTGTGCTACTTCTTGGTGAACCTTAGCAGTTCTTCTTGCCGCAGGATTGACCACAAGTTGTCCCAATTTGGGAGGTCCGCTCTGCCCAAGATACTTTGGACAAAGGTTTCCCACTCATCCGTGAGTGCATTGAGGGCAGTCCTGACTATCACTGCATCATCTACGATTGCACCCGTTGCAGTGAGCTGATCCTTGATTGCCAGCGATCTGAAGAGGAAATGCTCGATGTCTTCTCCCTTAGCCATCATGAATGACCTCATTTGGGCCTCCAACAGCATCTTCCTTTGGACAAACTTTCCCTCATATAGGGAAGTCAAGGCCTTTCACATCTCATTAGCAGTGTTCTTCTCAGCTATGTGTGGTACAATATGGTCCTTGATACTTTCCATTATCAATCGCTTGGCATTCCCAACAGCTTCTCTATGCTTCCGTAGGAGATCTGCATCTGTCGGTGTGGCCAGGATCTGCTCTGCATGGTCTCTTAGACCATATGCCTCTAGGACAATCAGGATCCTAGCTTTCCATACCGAAAAGTTTGAGAGGCCCTCTAGCCTATCCTGATCACGCAATCCATGAGGAGCCATCTGCTCAGAATGTGTCGAAGGTCCTCTTTTCTATGCTAGAGATCTTGGATCTAGGGTCCTTTTCGAACTGGGAACCCTCTGCTCCCTCTGACACTTGATTTCCCTCCTTGGAAATCTACCAAACCAACTATTGTTCAGCTTCTTCTTTGATCCTCTGACCAAACTGCAAGTTTCCTTTGGCAAGAAACTCTCTGAGAAACTGATCTCTTCTCAAACTTTGTTACTTGTGCTAAGGTTAAAAATTTGAAAACTTCAGAAGTTTAACCCCACCAGGTCTTCTGAATTTCTGCAACTTTTCTACAAAAATTTTCTGGATCTGACAGATTCAGATCTAAATCACACTGGTTGGCTTCAGACCCAACCAGCGTTGTTTCTGAGCTGCCTTTGCGCAGTAATTACGTGGGCTTGCTAGGACACAGCACTGGACAGCATCACCCTTCCCTTTGCGTGAATCTCCTCCTGAAAATTGCGTTGTCCCTTCAGATCTGCTTTTCTGATACCTTTCCAGCTGCTTTGAGCAGCTAGATCCTTCAAATGCTTCAGTTGGTGACCCTTCTAGATCTGCAATTACTCTGATACCATGTAGAAATTTATGAATCTCAATTCTTATGCAGAAATTATTTTTGTTAATTCGGTTAAGCTTCTCCTACTTATATAATTTATCAACTAAATAAATTCAAGTTAACATCAAAGCAAAACACATAACAGATCTCTACCAATTCAGATCTAGAATAAGCACATGCACACATAGACAAAGTGACACAGTTATTTCTAGATGAACTGTCCCGAGAAAAACCCAATGTGGGAAAATTGGTCTCTAGCTGCTGGAGGGCTCTATTATTAAGAATATTTTTGAATACACAAATATGGGTACCAGATCTTGAAAACCCTACAGAGAAAACTCTAGATCTGCAGCGCCTCGCTGATCTAAGACCAACAATACTGATTGATCCACGCCCTCAAACGGGATTTACAGAACTCAGCCAGATCTAGGCCTAGAAACCCTAGATCTGCCCCTGAAAGACATTGTGTTAGCCTCTGAAGGCCTCCAAATGCTCAGCGTTGTCACTGGAAGGGACTGCGTTACCCCAAACTAGGTGACGCAGTCACTACGCTGCCCCTAAGGGTCTCTGCGTAACCCCTGAAGGGTTTCCAGAAAATCATGTTGTCCTTGCTGCTGTTTGCTGTTGTTGTTGTTGCCACCTGTTGTTGCCATCCTCTGCGCTGTGTTTCCTGATCTCTTCTTTGCTCCTTGTGTGTTCTAGACCCCGGGATCAAATCATCCCCTTGGTCTAAATTCCCTTCTCTGCAACTGAAACAGTTGAGAATTCTTAGCAACCCGCCCTAGAATCTCAGCTTAGCTTCAGTGCTCTACCTCTGTGTGTCTTAGAAATGACCCCAAGTCTTTCCTTTATACTTTTCTGATTGACAAATCAACGGCCAAGATTAAATCTTTAATCAATGGATACGATTGAAAGAAAGTTTGATCCGTGTGACTTAAGACAATTTCATCACATGCTTAATTAAATTCACTTTAATTATTTTATTTTCCTAAGTTTTAACTTAGGAAATACATTAAAATAATTAATTAATTTAATATCTCCTAAACCAGATGAAATTTCCCAAATCCATTTCTGGGTCTTGTAGATCAGGTGAACTCTAGTGCTTCCTCAAAATTTGGGACCTAGATCACAAGTGATGCTACCCCAAATACACAAAATCTCAACACTTACAAGGTCCTATCTTTTTCATTTTCAATTTGTTGTATTCTCCCCTTGGAAACCTCTCCTTTCTTAGGTAAGCTAGGACCACGTCTCCCACTTCAAAGTTTATCTCTTTCCTGTGTAAATTTGCTCGCTGCTTGTAGTTGTTGCTTGTGTCTTATAATCTTTGTTTTACTTTTTTGTGCAACTCACTCATTGTTGTTGCAAAGTCCTCCCCATCAGCACTTCTAGGCTCAAGCTTCCCCAAATCTCTTAGTTCACAAATTCCCCTCGGATGCATGCCGTAAAAGATCTGAAATGGACTCTTTCTTATGCTCCTATTTGGTGAGTCATTATAAGAAAACTCAACCTGGGCTAGCACATGATCCCATTGCTTTGGTTGGTCACCTACTAAACTCCTCTACAAATTACCCAAACTCGTATTTACAACCTATGTTTGCCCATCAATCTGTGGATGATAGTTTGAGCTAAAATTTAGCTTAGTGCCAAGTTTCTTCCACAAGGTCCTCCAAAAATGTCTAGTGAATCTTGTGTCCATGCCAGAGATTATGCTTTTTGGAAAACCATGCAACTGAACAATCTCATCAAAAAAAAAAAATTAGCCACATGGGTAGCATCATTAGTTTTGGAACACTGAATGAAATGAGCCATCTTAGTAAATCTATCCACAACTACAAGGATTGAATGATTACCTCATTGAGTTCTTGGTAAACCCAGAACAAAGTCCATACTCACCGAATCCCAAGGTCTGTTGGGAATGGGTAAAGGCATGTACAATCCAGCATTCTGACTTCTCCCTTTCGCATGCTGACATACCCTGCACTTACTCAAGTACCTTTGTACATCTGCCTTCATTTTAGGCCAAAAAGAGAAGTGACTTAGCTGCCCAAGTGTTTTCTCAACACCAAAGTGTCCAACCAACTCGGCATTATGCTTTTCTTGGACCAATTTTTCCCTCATTGAGCAATTGGGAATACATAGTTGATTGTTCTTGAACAATAGCCCTTCTTGCAACATAAACTCTTTCCATGGACTGCTATCCCTATTGACTGGATTCTTACACGCTGCAAAAGCTTCTTTAAAATTGGCATCAACGTCATACAAGTCCTTCAAATAATCAAAGCCTAAAATTTGTATTTGACTTTCCTGCATTATTAAACATCTCCTACTCAAAGCATAGGCAACCTTATTTTCCTTCCCACTGATGTGCTTCAAAAAAAAAGTGAAAGTTTGAAGGAACTCCACCCACTTTGCATGTTTATGATTCAACTTATGTTGTTGCATAATGTAATGTAAGGCAGAATTATCCGTGAACAGAACAAACTCCTTAGGCATCAAGTAATGCCTCCAACGCTTCAAAGCTTGAACCACTGCATAAAATTCTTTGTCGTAGGAAGAGTATTTCTGCTTTGACTCATTTAACTTCTCGCTGAAATATGCAACAGGCTTATCTTCTTTCCTCAATACGGCTCCAATGGTTGTCCCACTAGAATCACATCTTACTTGAAAGGGCTGATTGAAGTCTGACAACTTCAACATCGGCTTCTCAGTGATCTTCTTCTTCAATAGTTGAAAAAAAAAATTATGTTGTTGTTGTCCAATAAATTGGTTGCCTATCCTTCTTAATGGTGTCAATGATAGGTGCACAAATGCCACTAAAATTCCTGATAAATTTTCTGTAGAAGTTGGCTAAGCCATGAAAACTTCTCACCTCAAAAATGTTCTTAAGTGAGGGCCAATTTACAATTGCCTCTATCTTCTCTGGATCCATTTTCAAGCCATCCTTAGAAATGACAAAACCCAAGTATACAAGCTCACTCTTCATAAAAGAACACTTCTTTGTGTTAATCAATAGCTTTTCTTGCTGCAATCTCTCTAAAACATACTTCAAATGTCTCAAGTGCTCTTCTTTAGTTTGATTGAAAATTATAATGCCATCCAAGTAAAAAATGACGAACTTACCAATGAACTCCTTCAAGACTTAATTCATTAGCCGCATAAAGGTACTCGATGCATTTGACAAGCCAAATGGCATTACCATCCACTCGTACAAGCCTTCATTAGTCTTGAAAGTTGTCTTCCACTCCTCTCCTTCTCTGACCCAAATTTGGTGATAATCACTTTTCAAGTCAATCTTTGAGAAGTAAGTTGCCCCACACAAAAAATCCATCATATCATCCATCTGTGGCAATGTAAACCTGTAATGAATGGTGATCTTATTGATTGCTCTAGAGTCTGTGCACGTTCTCCATTCTGCACCCTTCTTTGGAATTAGTACTATAGGTACAGCACACGGACTCAAACTTTATCTATTAGTCCTTTGTCCAACACTTCTTGGACTTGCTTCCTCACTTCCTCATTCTCTTTGGGTATCATTCGATATGCACCCTTGTTCGGAAGACTTTCTCCTGATATCAAGTCTATGCGATGACTAATGCTTCTTTTGGGTGGCAACTCACTTGGCAATTCATCAGCTACAATATCATGAAACTCAAGCAATAAATCCTGAACTTCAACAGGTAAAGCTACCATTTCAGTGTGCAGAAGTACTACCTTTGCCTTGCAAACCACTGCATAACTTACCTCTTCTTATTTCATCTGTTGTAAAAAATCCTTTCCACTAAGCAGCAGTGCTTTTGGGTTGCTTGTTTCAGATGTACCTTCCTCTTTCATTGGTACAAGAGTGTGCTTGATTCCATCCTTTTCGAACTTATAATAATTTCTCTCTCCATCATGTGTCACTTTCGTATCAAACTGCCATGGGCGACCCAAAAGAATGTGATAAGCATCCATTGGCATTATGTCACAGAGCACCTTGTCTTTGTACCTGCCTATCTGAAACTCAACATCACTTTGTTCATGCACCAATAATTGGTGTCCTTTTTGCAACCATGAAACCTTATAAGGTGTGGGATGTTTAATCTTTTTCAACCCCATTTTTTCCACCATTTCTTGGGAGACTAGATTGTTCGTACTTCCACTATCAATCACCAATTTGCAACATTTTCCTTTTGCCATATACATTGTCTTGAATAAGGATTTCCTTGGGACTGGTTCAACAGTCTCCTTTCTTGACTTTAATAGGACTTATACATCATCAACACCTCTCCAGTCTTTGGCACATTTTCTGCCTCAGGGACTTATGCCTTTGTTGCTTCAGTTTGAGCTATGTATGCACCTCGTTGTCCCGTATTTTCATTCTCAGGACATTCAAAAGATTGGTGACCCAATTTGTTACATTTGTAACACCGGTAGAAAGTCTCTCTATCTCTACCTCTCTGGTAAGATCTTCCTCCTCTGTTGCCACCTTCTTTCTCTGATTGCCCTTGTTGATTTGAGTTGCCTTCATCATTCTTTTGCATTGGAAGCTTCCCTCTTCCATTTGTCTGTCCTTTCCCTCTGGCAAAACCACGTCCTTTGCTAGAGTTTTGCTTCCCAGCTATCTTTTCTTCTACCTTCAAGGTGCACTGGTATGCTTCCTCTATTGTCCTTGGAGAAAGTATGTTGATTTCATCTTGGATATCTAACCTCAAACCATTGATATACCTTGATGTCTTCTCTGGGGTATCTTATACATAACCTGCTCTGAAGTTCACCTTGTAAAACTCCTCAGTGTACTCCCTCACTATCAGTATCTTTTGCTTAAGATTTTGCATTTGTCTTTAGAGAGTTAGTTGGTAATCCTTTGGCAAGAACTTACTCTTCATCTTTTCCACTGTTCTATCCCAAATCTTGACCAATGGTTTGTCCTTCTTCATTATTTCAACCTACACATTGTCCCACCATAGTGCCGCATGGCCTTTCAACCTTGTCACAGCAAACTCTACTCTCTTATGCTCGTCAATTTCCTCGTACTCAAAATACTTGTCCATCTCACTGATCGAATCTATTAGATTCTCATCTTTCAAACTGCCATCGTAAATGGAGATTTCAAGCTTTGGCCTTGAACTTGAGCCCAACACTTCTCTCAACAACTTGACCTCAACAGCTTCTTCAACAGGTGTTGCTCCTTCTTCTTCAGGTTCCTCTTCGGCCTCACTAACATCTCCACCTTTAGGATCCCGTTGTCTCCCCAATTCTATGGCTTCTAACCAAACTTGCAGTCTCGTTATCACTTCCCGGAGTTCTACATTACCTGTGCGTCTACCTCCTCGACCTCGCGCCCTTCCTGCTCACCTATTCATCTCTCTATATTGTAGAGACCAACAAAGTTAAGGCTCTGATACCACAAATTGATGGCTCTTATCTCTACAAACACAAGCGTTGGTGCAAAGGAACAACAATCGTTCTTTTCAATCACGTTGTCTACAAAAACATAGCTTAGAGATCACTTCGTAACTCCTCAACAAAGGATCATTTTGGAAAATCGCTCGTGAGTTACCAAATAGACCCATCTCTGCACAAAACCCAGATGGCGGAATTTCGAATTTTGTCTTCTTTTGATCAGAAATTGAGTCGTAAGTCAGATGACGATTTTCTCCTGCGAAAATTCATTCTTCTCTGAGCTTGACACAGAATGCTCTGTATTCTCGAACCTGTAAAATGAATGACTCCTTCCAATACAAAAATTTGATGCAAGTTGTGATTAAAATATTAATTGTGATATGGTTCTCATTCAAATGTGAAGAGCATAGGGAATACAGTGCACGAATTCCTCATTCAACACAGTAATTTAAAACCCAAATCAATTTCAACCTTCAAATATTTATATTGTTGGTAACAACCTCACAAATGTATTTGCAATACACTTACAAATTCGATTTGCTAATAAATAGAAACACTTGTATAAGAATGTTGTTCAATTATCTAATAACTCCACATGCCACATCTAGTTCACATGGATTGAGGATCAAATCCCACAGATTGATCTCATGGATGTATTATTTTCTATCTCCCTAAATTCAATCTCACACAGAGATTTTCTTCAGCCTCATACAGAGAAAAAAACAGTTTTCCCCTCACTCCCAAAAACTCAAGAAATTTTTTTTTCTTTCTCTTTTCAAAACTGAAAAACAAAATTGTCCAAGAAATGAGTTCGTTGATGTGAACCAATTTCCTCACTCCACATCATCAGGAAACAAGATCTATTTTTCCCCTTAGTTCTAACTCTTTACTAGCTATCAAATCCTATCCTTAACTATTTAAAATTTCTTGTAACTAGATGTTCTTAACTAAATATCAAAAACTTTTCACAAATAAACTTAAATGTTCTAGCCTTGGCATGTGATCAATCCATCACATTGTTAGGCTCTTGGTCTGACTTCAATAACTTCTCATGTTTATGTGCATAGCCTAATGCACCTGCATCATAATTCACTTCAAATAATGATAGGTTATTGCATAGAAGTGAAAAATAACAAGGGTTTACAAGTACTTATCCTTTAGACTAAAACCTTTGAGTGAAGCTTTCACTTCCCACTAAAATCTATTTTGTAAATTGTATTGCAAACTTATAAGACCAACCCTCAGATAACCCCTAAAACTAAAATTCCTATACAAGACAAGCAAACTATACCTTTCTTGGTCCAAATGGATAAGATTAAAACATACTTCAAAACATAAAACTAGTTGAAAAAATGAAATTAAGCTAAAGCTAGTGAAATTTTTTTTGCATTTTTATATTTTGTAATTTATAAAACAATAATTTGAAAAAAAAATTGAAATTTTAAATAAGTGTTTAGTGAAGGGGGGCTTACCTTAGCCTTACATGTTACCTCTTTCAGTGTTGCATTGCTCTTCTAAATGAGGCTTGTGTTTTTGGATTAAGATGTGAGTTTGGAGTCAAAAGAACTAGGTGCCCCCACTCTAATCTAAAATGATGTATCAATACTCAAATCCAACTAGGATTGATTTCCTTTTGAATTACCTCTAGCCAATGGAACAACTATGGTGTTAGGATAGGTCTTGTCCTTGAAGAAGAAACCCCTTATAAGGTTTAGCCCATTCAATAAAATTTTGATAACCCTGCTCCAATAAAGGGAAAGTGAGGTCTAACACCTAACCTTTCTCTTCCACGTGAATATGTAGCCCCTCAATCTATTGATTGAAAATCTGTCTAATTTGGAAAAAAAACCTTGTAAAAATCTTATGAATCACGATTTTTGCATGGCTAAGAATAAAAAGAATAGAAGAATAAATTCACAAGACACGTTTTTGCAACAAAATGTTATTATTATGGCATGATGATCTCATGATTCATAACAAACAAATGGCATGAGAGACTAGCCTTATACAGTTTTGTTTCTAATGGCTAGTTTGAAACCCTTTCTCCAAAATAATTATTTGACTTGTCATCCATAACCTGCAAGCCAAGTCTTTACAACGAAAATTGTGTTTTACATGAAAAAAAACTCTCAAGAGGGGGGTCAACTTGACTTATGGACAAAACGACTACCTTATAAGGGAAAATTTTCTTAAAGGGGGCTCGATTTGGCTTGGATTAAGTCTATTTGCTTGAAGAGATGATTATTTTGCTTGGAGAGAGGCTCACTCAACCTTCCAATGAATAGATCATGCACACCTTTGGTCTAATATTAACTTTGATATGACCCTTAACCCATGAACATTCCCTTGGAGAGGTTAAACGACTAGCTTGAGAAAGTCGACTTGGTCCTTTTGACTTGACTTGGATTACTCTTCCACATTTTTGCTTGGTAACTTAACTTATTTCAAGTAATTAATATTTTTATCATTTGAACAGCCACAATGACTAGATCTGACCCTTCAAATGATCTAATAGAGTTCACATGTGTGGTTAATCCTCTTACTTCAGGGAGTCAAGTGATAGATCTTCAATGCCTTGCACAATTTCAGGAATTGAGCACATGTGTTATTTCTGAGGAATTTGTAACAAGACTTTTGACTACTCTTTGCCTCATTCCAACAAGTATGAACCTTAATTTATCCCAAATTAGCCCATATGTGCCACAAAAGAGTAGGTAGCCACCACTGATTGGGAATATCTCCTTGATGCCTTTACATTTTGACAAAGTTTCCATGCAACATGGAAAGAACACATTTTTTTGAGCATGATGAGCCTTTCTTTGTTTTCATGACCTCAAGACCCTATACATTAGGATATGTGGATTCCCCTGGGAAATGTGAACGTTTTGAATTGTGGCATTGTCGTGTTGAGAACTATAAAATGAACAATGCAGCAAGGCAAAAGAATGCATAAGTATGTTATGACACATGGTCATGTGGATAGGACAAGTATGTTGAATACATGGGTTTGACTAGCCCTACATAGTGTGATCAACTCTACAAAATCAATGGATTCTCTAAAACATGTGTCCCAGTAGGTCCATGCTAAGCCCCCTAATCCTATACAGGAAGAAAGGACCTTAGAGTAGAGTGTAAAAGGATAAGGCATGGATGACCATGATAGTGTGAAAGTTTCAAAACAAAAACCCTATTGTAGTGTCTAGATATATTTTACCTACTTTTTTAATCAACTTAACAAGTTATTTAACTAAAGAATTCAAAAAAACATTAAGGCAGACACAAACTATAGCCTACACATTTACAGATCATTTATTGAACAATACACACATGTGACAAGATTACACGATATTTCGGACAAATGTCCCCAGAAAAGCCCAATGCGGTAAAACCGGTGCAGCAGCTCTAGAGGGTGTTATTATTATGCAGAACCTGAATACAAAATTTTGGGCACTAGAAACGGTTGGCCCTGCAGAGAAATTACATGACAGTTAGTACCTTTCACTCAGAGACAGAAAATATGCTTGTATCACACCCTCAAACGGGATTTACATATCACAAGCCCTTTCTGGACCACTAGAACCCTCAGCACTGCCTATGCAGTATCTGCGTCAACCCTTACACGCCAGCGTCCCCACTGTGTCACCCTCACTGGTGTTTCGCTGCCTCTACATTGCCCTGGCCAGGTCTACGTCACCCCAGTTGGTGTTGCGGTGGCTGAGTATACGTCACCCCGGCTGGGCTTACGCAGTCCTCTGCGTGGTGCTGGCTAAAATGCGTCTTCCTGGTTGGCTCTGCGTTGTCTAGTACTCACTGCCTCTTTGTCGCTATATTCTCAACCTTGGATCAGATCATCCCTTGTCAATATCTACCCCTCATGCAAACTCACTTCGAATTCCTCAACAAACCCCGCCCCAGAAATTCGACTTAGCTTCAGTGATCTGCATGTGTGTTTATGTCTCCAACTGATCCCAAGCCTTTCTCTTATAATTTTCTCGTTGGAAAACCAACGGCTATGATCTAATCACTAGTCGACAACTCAAATTGAAAGACTACTCGATCCACGTCACTTAGAACATTTCATCACATGTATTTAATTATTTCACTTTTATTTTTCTAATTCCCTAAGTTAGACTTAGGGTCCTCATCAAAAAAAAAATTATTAGAATAACTTCAACACTAGATGAAATTTATCCAAACGTTTTCTGGGTTTTGTAGATCTCATGTGTCTTAGCCCCTCCATAAAGTTTTGAAGCTAGAGCATACTCGATGCTACCCCAAAATCTTAACACTCCCTCTTAGCGAGGAGTGTGCCCTAGCAATACATCCACACCAAAGTATTTCATGATCTCGGCATCGGTCTCTGCGTTGTTGATGCTTGGCTTGATGCCCTCCATCCATTGTGTTGTTGCTTTCTATACTGTTGCCCATGTCACTGCTATTGACACTGTTATATCTGTACTGCAGCTCCCTCTCAAATTGTTGCATCATGCTGCCTATAGAACTGCCACTGCTAATTGTTGCACTGCAACTCAGTTGCTGAGAAGTAAGCAACTAAAGGACCACCACCCAATCTTTAACAAACAAATCATTTGGGCTGCAACTCATCACTGAAGCACCCTCTGCTACTATGTTGCATTGTCTCTCTGAAGCACTGCGTAACCAGCCTTTGCGTTGTTGAAATCCCATAAGCCTCTGCGATGCTGCTGCCTCTCCTCTGCGCTTCTCCAGACTTCAGCGTGCTAGCTTGCTTTTGCTTCATTGTGATATTTTGCACCCACTGCTCCACTCGTACTACTACTGTCTTAAGGCTCTCGTAGCTCGTATGTGATCCAAGAGTTTGGGCACCTCAATGATCCTTCCTCTCCATCTGTAGCTACTCTACAGATCAATATCACCCCACTTCCTTGGTTCATGAGCACTCATGGCTACGTCATCGTCACTACCATCCTCCCCTTTTGTTGTTGTTGCTACCTTGGAATTATAAAATTCCTTGTCCTTCTTCTTAGGACAATTGTTGGCGAAGTGTCCAAGTTCGGCACAATTAAAGAATTGGACCTTGGATAGGTCCCTCTTCTTCTTCCCTTGCTGACTTTGTCCCTTTGATGCAAGGTCTGCATCTTCCTCCTCCTCTTTCTTTACTTTGAATCCACCACTACTGCTTTGCCTCTTGGTAAATCTCCTGATTTCCTCCTGACGGAGGATTGCCCACATGTTCGCCCAAGGTGGTAACGCTTCCCTGCCCAAGATGCTTTGGAAAAACGTTTCTCATTCATCAGTGATTGCATTCAGGGCACTCCTCACCAAGAGTCCTTCATCTGAATTCATACCCATGGAAATCAGTTGGTCCCGGATAGTCTAAAGTCTAAAGAGGAAGGGATCGATTTCCTTACCCTTCTGCATCTAGAACAACCACATATGATTCTCCATCAGCATCTTCCTCTGGACAGAGCTTCTCTAATACATCGTTTTCAAAGATTTCCATATTTCATTTGTTGTGTTTTTCTCGGAAATGTGTGGAACCACGTGATCCTTGACTCCATCCATGATCATGCGCTTAGCTCGTGCCTGATTCTCGTTGAATTTATTCAGGGGATTTGCATCGGTAAGCACAACTAGGACATTTTCAGCATGGTCCTTGATGTCGTACTCATCCAGGATTGTCAGGATCCTAGCCCTCTAGATAACAAAGTTAAACACACCGTCCAACCTATCTTGATCTCTCAGTCCATGAGAAACCATCTCTGCTAAAATCTATCGGAACAGGTACTCCTCTCCCTCTTCCTGCTACAACACTCAACATAAAACTGGATCTGGTTTTCTTGGCGACAGAAACTCTCTATAGTAGCTGCTCCCTCTGACAACTGATTTCCCTCCCAGAAATTCTCTGCCAAAACAATTGAATTAGTCCTCTACGATCACCCTCCTGATCTAATCTCAGATATGTTTGGCGCAGATCTGTTGAGCGACTATTCTCCTCTCGCTCTTGTCACCTTTGCTAGGCACTATTCTACACCGATAGAACTTGTGCCACACCATAAACTTCTGAAGATCAGAAGCTCTTATTCCATACTTCTGAAAATTGCAAAGCAATCTCCACACGGACTACGTCCCTCTGGCTGGCCTCTGCGTGAGCATACTGGCTCAGCGCAGCCTCTGTGCAGCGACTACGCATCGCAGACTAATCCTGTGTCACTCTGGAATGCTTTGTGTTGCCTTTGCATCACTCAGATGACTCTATGTCAGCCTGGCTGGATTGTGTCCCTCCTGGTGTTGCATTGCCCTCTTCTGGATCTCTTTTGCTTCGGCTTCCCTCTCTGCAGCAATTATCTTCAACCGCTCTGCTGGCGGATCAGCTTGATCTGCAATGCTACGATACCATGTGAAAGTTTCAAAAAAGAAACCCTACTATAGTGTCTCGATCTACTTCGCCTACTTGTTTAATCAACTTAACAAGTTATTTAACTGATGTATTTAGAAAAACATTAAAGCGGACACAAACTGCAACCTACACATCTACAAATTATTTACGGAACAATACACACATGTGACAAGATTACATGATTTTTCGGACAAATGTTCCCGGAAAATTCCAATGTAGTAAAACTGGTGCGGTAGCTCTAGAGAGTTTTATTATTATGCATAATTTGAATACAACATTCTGGGCACTAGAAATGGTTGGCCCCAAAGAGAAATGACACGGCAGTTAGTACCTTTCACTCGGAGACTGAAAATATGGTTGTATCACACCATCAAACGGGATTTACAGATCATGAGCCCGTTATGGCCCTCTGGAACCCTCAGCACCACCTCTGCAGCCTCTGCGTCAACCCTTACTAGCCAGCGTCCCCACTGTGTCACCCTCACTAGTGTTGTGCTTCCTTGGCTAAGCCTACATCACCCCGGCTGGCGCTGCGATGTCCCTATGTTGGATGGGTCTGCGTCACCCTGGTTGGGCTTACGCAGTCCTCTTCATGGTGTTGGTTGAACTGCATCTTCCTGGCTTGCTCTACATTGTCTAGTACTCACTTCCTCTTTGTTGTTGTATTATCGGCCTTGGATCAGATCATCCCTTGTCGATCTCTGCCCCTCACTGCACTACAAACTCGCTATGAATTCCTTAGCAAACCCCGCCCCAGAAATTTGACTTAGCCTCAGTGCTCTGCCTGTGTTTGTATGTCTCCAACTGATCCCAAGCCTCTCTTGTACTTTTCTCGTTGGAAAACCAACAGTCGTGATCTAATCTTAATCGACGGCTCAAATTAAAATACTGCTTGATCTACGTCACTTAGAACATTTCATCACATGTGTTTAATTATTTCACTTTAATTTTTCTAATTCCCTAAGTTAGACTTAGGGTCCTCATTAAAAAAAAAAAAAAATAGTAGAATAACTTCAACACTAGATGAAATTTCTCCAAACGCTTTCTAGGTTTTGGAGATCTCGTGTGTCTAGCCCCTCCACAAAGTTTTGGAGCTAGAGCACACCCGATGCTACCCCAAAATCTCAACAGATAGGCCTAGGATACCACAATACATAACATGGCATGGTTTACAAGGCTTTGACTTACATTCTCTAGCCTTACAAGAATTATTGCACAAAAGGAAAAATGGCTATATGTACCCATGTCGAAATGAGGGATAAAAATTGGCTCTAACTACAATACATGTGCACCACTCGAGAGGATATGAGAGCCTTATAGTCTCCATTCGTAAAGACTGAAAAAATCTCACAAGATCTTGCATTAAATACTAGGGAAGGAAAAGGACATGAATTCTTATCCCTTACTGGAGATGAAAATAAACCAAATGAAAACATCTAACTTAAAGAAAAAATCCATAACTAATCTAGTAAATGGAAATACTTCACTCAATGAAAATGAAACCACACAAGCATAATTTGAAACTAATTTATTATGATACAAGGTTGTCCTTGATAGCATCAAACTTTACCTGTGTACAAATTTTTTAGATCTTTCCCATTGATGGGAAAATATAAACTTTCACCATCTAGATGGCTAAAGAAGAATAAATTATTACCTGCAATTTGTTCAATGTTATATAGAGCAAGTCAAAGGCTTTCAAATTTTCCATGATTACCTAGTTTCTCACCTTTCTTGTTCCAAAGCAAGACCAAGTCACATTTCCATAATTCTTGTTGATGGACTCTTCTATCAAACTTATTCTTGGTTCTTTTAAGGCTTTTGAAAATATGATCAAATACTCTTCTTCTACTCTCATCCAATTCAACCAACTAATCCACCCTATTCTTGATAGCTTCTGAATCAGTGGAAAAATGTTGCATGTTTTTCTATACTGGGAGTTTCATATGAATAGGCAATGTAATCTCTATTTGATATACTAACTAAAATGGGCTCTTCTTAGTAGAATCATTTTTTGTGATCTAATTTTCCCATAGAAAAAACTTTAACTAAATATCCCATATTTTCTTATTGCCACCAACTTTCTTTTTTATAATGTTCATGAGATTTGTGTTGCTTGACTCAGTTGACCACTACCATATGGATAGTATTTTGATGAATGCGACAAGATAATGGCATAATCAACACAAAATGATAATAATTTTTTTGAATTGAGGGCTTTGTAATTGTCACATGTGATCTTTGTTGGTACTTTGAATCTAGTGATGATTTTGTCTTCTGGAAGGCCTATGACTACTTCATCGATTTCCTTCTTAGTGGGTATGGCTTTCACCCACCTGGTGAAATAATATGTGGTAGTAAGAATCCATTTGTGACCATCACTCGAGTTCTTAAAGTTTCCGGTGAAATGCAAACACCATTGTTGAAATTATGCTTCTACCACAATTGATTGTAGAGGAAGTGTTGCTAACTTCTATTTTATTATGAAGAACTGATGAGGTTGGAGTTCCCTAAAAAACTTTTGCACATTGATAGAGATATTTGGCCAATAATAACCACCTCTAAGAATCTTATTTCTATTTTCTTTCACTATATGATGTCCACCACACAAACTAACTTATTGAGTTTTTGGCTCCATCTGGGATAACACATCTCAAGATTAAACCATCAAGATTCCTCCATGATAATCCTTGATCTATGAAACGATATCTTGAATCTTTCAACCTCAAGGCTCTCTTATTATATTTTGGAACGAGTCTAACACTAGTTAAACACTTGAGGTAATAGATTCTTGTGTACCAATCATATTGTTTATATTCTTGATTTATTGCATTTATTTTGACACAAGATTTTATGTTAAGCCCAAGGCCTTCATCATTCCCCTCTTCCATTGGCTTTGTTAATCCTCGTCCATTTATGATCTTAGTGGGTTTGATTTCTAAATCATATCCATGTATTTTAGCAATTCACTTTCCAATTTTTTTTGTGATAAGTGATCGGCCTCCCAAATACGTATAATTTAAAGCCCATCTAACCATTATTTGGCATATTTAAATCTCTCCTCCTGCATTTGATGATGTTTTTTTCAAGTTATAATGTGTTCCTAGGAAGGTTAGGAGATCTTCGTTATATCCTATGGCCTAATGCATTATTTGCAGGACATTGAAGATTTATTTTGCATATCACATCAGAGACGAACATGAGAGAATCAACGAGGTGTGTTCGTTGCTACAGGCTAATCACAACTTTGTTGGCTCATGAACAACTACTACCTCTCTATGGTTGTGAGTAAACAAAGGGACATGGTCCACTTTTTTAAGAGTTTTGGAGGGAAGTAATCCTCCCTTCAATGAGGCTGCCCCTCACCACTTTTTGTATAAATAAGAGATCCTAGCAGCTCAACGGGGATTCAAATTCTAGAGGAAAGATCGTGATTGTCAGAGAATGAGAATTCTTACTATTGTTTGAGTTGTTATGTTACATTTTTGAAAATTTTTGAGGTTAATGAAAGGCATTATTTTGTTTTCGGCCTAAATTTTATTCAAGTGACTTGAGTCTCCTTGGGTTAGGCCCAACCTAAGTGCTCAAGCCCCTTCCTTTGTACATTTATTTTGCATGCATTTAGTCTAGTTGTGATTTTCTGCAAATCTTGTTTTTGAGAAAATCATTGTCCTTGCAAGTTTATAAGTGAGCTCCTCATTGAATATTGGTTGTATAGCTTGTGATGATGAGCAGCAAAAATAGTTTCTTTATGCAATAAGTACTTTCCACTATAAATTCAACCCATCCTTTCCATTGTCATTTTGTTTTTTGCAATTATTAGTTTGATAGTTGCTTAATCATCTTGTTTTTATCACCTGGACATTCCTTTTCTTGCAAATAGAATACATTGTTTCATGAATTATATTAGCCTCATTTTTCATGCATTAGAATCACCTTTTCCTTCACTAATCTTCATTTCTACAAATTGTCTAGATGCTGAAAATTGTTTAATCGAGCTACAGGAAACTTCTAGCCTCATTTCTTCCCTGCATAATTCATATCATTAAGTGGGCCTAAGCTTGGTAAGGTCTACCATACACTTTCACAACCTTAAGCATCCTTTTCTATCCTCCAACTCACTTCTAGACTCCATAAAAGTGCTCTCGGGTGCTTCCTGTAGTAAAATAGGGCATATTATAGCAAAGCGTGAATTTCTTCAAATCCAAAGTTTTCCCTTCATCTCTAATCATTCCAAAATATCATTTAAGCCTTGAAGATGGACTTGAGAAGACTAGAGGCCCCCTAGAAACTTTGATTTCATAGTTACAGTTTTATTCCTGCAATTAGGTTAAACTACTTATGTTATTTGTTAAATAGAATGAGAGTGAATTACCCTCAACATTCTTGAGAATTTTCTTTGTAGAACAGAAATTACTCTAGTCATCTCCTTTCTTCCAATAAG
>JAXQQM020089743.1:0-35140 GCA_034641835.2 Pinus albicaulis | reverse complement strand
CAATTGCTAATGCAGAGGTACTGGAGACTATGCAGCAGATCCAAGCCAGAAGCAATTGAAGTAGGACAACCAAGGGATCCTAAAGATGTCAGTGAACATGAAGCTGAAGAAGAAGAAGGAGTAAATGTTGAGCTTACTCTTGAGATGAGATTCTTTAAAACTGTTTTAGGATCTACATCCAAGCCTAGACTTGAAGTATCAGATTTTGCAGGAGGATTGAATTCAGAAGAGTTGATAGACTGGATCAATGAGATGAATAAATGCTTTGATTATGAAGATATGGCTGAAGACAAGAGAGTCAAATTTGCAGTCACAAGATTAAAGGGACATGCAACACTTTGGTGGGATGGAGTGCAAGCAGAGAGAAAGAGAGCTGGCAAACAACCAATCAAAAGTTGGAGCAAAATGGTGGAAAAAATAAAAGGTAAATTCTTTCCTAGTGATTATCAGCTTACATTGTTTAGACAAATGCAGAATCTTAGACAAAGACTAATGACTGTGAAAGAGTACACAGAAGAATTCTACAAAGTGAGCATAAGAGCTGGACAGATCCAAGACACGGTAGAAGATTTCAGTGTGTGAATGTTCTCAAATTCGAGATCAAGATGAAAATGGGTATTTTGTCTCCTAAGTAATTGGGTTGAAGAGAATTATTTAATAGCCTTGAAAGATGAAGAGAAACTCTTTTAAGAAAGTCTACCAAAGGAAGAGGTACTTTTCAGGAAAGGGTGTTATAGCATCATTTCTCACCTTCATATGATTCATGATTGCCTCTCTGGCCTCTTAAGAAACTTATTCCACAGAGACTTGAATTAGAAGATGCATAAAAAGTAGTGTTTAAAATCCCATACGGGGTCATCCCATAGCACTACATGTATACGCGAGTCTACATACTTTTACGCATGTGCATATAGTCATTAAAAATATATATAAAAATCCTTATTTTCAAGGATGGGTTGATGGTTATTCTGTAATTCAACCATGACTTGGTAGTAACTATTTCTAACGGATTAAAACTAGCATCGGGAGTATTAAAGCCCCTCATGCATGTAGCTTGGGGGAGAAAATTGTAGACATTATACTTTGTTCAGCCCAATTCAAGTCTGATTTCCTGTGCCTCCTGCATTTCCCAGATTTTTACAGGAAACCCTTGTTTCCTGGAGATGTTCATCAGCTTATATGTCATCTCGTGTGCACAAGTCTTGAAAGTATCCTAGTGAGGCAAGGGCGGGACGGATCCAGATGACGGTCTGTTCGAAGATCGTGGAAGGATTCAGGTGATCTCTCCACCTTTATATTATTGTACATGCTATTCGTAATGAAGAAGAACCATCTTGTTCCCGAATTCACGTGTTAATATCTGCTTGCATATGTGAAAAGATTGTTAATTAAGCATTTATTATTGTTTATATGATGTTTCACATGGATTACACTGACATTTAGGAAAGATATATGCTGTACAACTAGATTTCCGTGCATGTCTCTTCTTGATTTCTAGGTTGAAGAGGAAGAAGGGTTGCTGGGGGTTTGGACCTCGCAGGATCTACATCAAACGTAGGATCTATGGGTGAGTCCTGCAAACGATAATATCTAGTTTTTAGCGTACAAGTTTGGTTGTGTGAGTCCTTCTTGAATAGTATGCCCCGATCTGTGGAGGTTTCTGACCTAACGACCTCTAGGGAGTTATTTCCCGAAACAGAACTAGCGACTCCACTGGGGATCGCATTCTTGTGATTCCCCTGTTGGGTGGTTTCAGCTGTTTTAAAGGTTTCCGACAGTTTTAATCATTATTTCCAGTCCAGTTAGTTTTTTCTCAGTCAGACTAAAGACCTGGTTCTTTAGCCAGGCTTGATCATTTTTATTTTTCATTATTTACCTTTCCATACGCCAGTTTTCCTCTACACAGACGCGTATACAAGTAGGTTTGGTGAAAGGAAGTCGCATATACGCGTTTTTCCTTTGCCACAGTCACGTATGCACGCTTGTTGCAAAACTGTTAAGTAGCGTATGCCTGGGAAAATTTTGAAATTTTTGATTTCTTGACTTTTTGGTCTTGTCTGCCTGTAGTGACCTGTCTCTGCAGTGTCCTTTTAGTCTTTGGATTGTGTTGAAGGTGGTTGTTAGTCTCTTTCTCTCTTGTTTGGTTGAAGACTGGCTCATTTGGAAAATCTTGTTTTTTTAGTGCTTGCACTTCTGGTTCAAGCACCAAGATCTCTTTTTGGGGATTCTTGGCTGTTCTGCTTAATTAGGATAGAGAGCTTCTACTCATATGCTCTTTCCTAACTTTGTGTCTTGCTTTGCACTTTAATTTTTTCCTGCTTTTCGGTTGGTTTTCTTGATTTCATTTGACTAGGTCTTGTTGCAATTTTTGAAGAGTCATTGTTGGTTCTTTGAAGTTTTATTTGCTGCAATATTGTGCTATTCTTCTGGACTAAGTTACTGAGTTTCTTGTCTTCCTTTTTCTCGTATAAGTCTTGCTACTAAGTGGCACTATAAGATTTGGAGCATTATTTTTGGAGTTTTTCTTGAAATTCGGAGATTGTTTGGCTTGGTAATTGGATAGTTTTCTTGGTCTCTTTGAAGTCTTCTTTTTATAAAATTCAAAAGCTCAAAAACATTTTGTTTTTCCATTGCCTTTGTTTTGCATTTTTGTTTTGGTTTCTTTCCATATTTTGAAGCCTTGTTGAGATTTCTTGCCTTCGGTTTCTGACTTGATTTGGGAAGGGAATTTTCATTGGTTTCTTTCTCTTATTTCGAGCATATTTTGGTGTCTTTATACTGAGAGTTTCTGATTTGGGAACTAGCTTTGTGGACAACCAGAAAAGTGATAGAACTGGGGGATTCTTGGAAATTTCTCTTTGCTTTGTTAGATTTTGCATCTTAGAATTGGCATGCTCTTAGTAATTTTCATTAGGTGCACTTGAACATTTGTAGTCTTTTTCATAAATTTTGCGAGTGTGAGGTTTGATATCTGAAAAGAAAAAATAGTCTCTTAGAACTCGTGTAGAAATTTCTTTTCATCAAAAGGCAATTACTGTATCTGCATGTAGTTTGGTTTTCATTAATTTCTTTTCTGCGTCATAAAACATCACGAGTTTCATTTCCATATTCCCCTGACTTAACATAACATCCAACTAAAATAAGCACATTAATTTAAAAACAACTAGAAAGTTTTTTATTAAGTTTCATACATCAACTAGCTAGGTTGTAAGGCCTTGGATTAGGTGAGTGGAGAGTTAACTCTCCAAGGCCACTCAAACTAAAACATAGAAGTTTATTAAATGATCGAAATCCAACACCGTTAGGTGGACCGGGAAAGCTCTCCTCCAAAGAGTCAAGCGCGAGGGGAAGTGAAGGTTAAGAAGAGAGATACCCCCTCTCTGATTTACTGGATCTTTCCTTAAGACCATTCCGCCTGGCTGCTGACACGGATTGGTGCCCTTAGTTTCCATTCCTAGGTACCACACATGTGACTGTAGGGGGGAATACCCGTGGTACCTGAGGCAGATGTCATATCACTTCTAGCAGTACTTCTGGAGGGTGCCCCGGTAAAGCTTGGGTACTTGCATCGGAAAAGGCTGTTGTTAGGAGGTCGGCGTAACTGTTTCTGTTACCTTCGCTAGTAGGCCTGGGCCGTAATTATCCCAGACTACTTTCGGGAGGTCCTATTTTTCGCTTTCTCGTATTTTGGTGTCTGGTCCTAATCACCCGGAGCGGAAATACCTGAAGGCTGCTTGCTTGGTTGCATCTTAGGGATTTTTGTAGTGAGTGCTCTTTGCTCCTAGCTTGCCTAGCTTTATACTTTTTTTAGTCTAATTAATCTGTTAAAGTGGCTGATCAAGCACCTCGTCGATCAAGGAGAGTTCGGGGGTTATCTCCCGAAATTGTTGACCTTCTTCAAGAAGGCGTAGGAGTAATATAGCAGGTGAATATCACCCTGTGGTATCTGACGCAGTGGAGAGAGATCCTCCACAAGGGCTTGAAGGTTTTGTAGTTGGTTCCAGTGTTGGTTCCGAGAGGAGCGCTCCGCTCACCTCGAGAGTCTTATTTCCGGGAGAAGAAGAAGTAGAAGTAGAGGAAGTATCTCAGCTTTCTGAATCACTTCCATCTCCTCTTCCTCCTGATTATCCGTTTGTTGTTGAGTACATCGGACCTGAGTCAAAAGACCAAAAATTCCTTATCCATATTATTCATACCTTTCGATGGCCACGACTGGGAACGCGGCTTCGGCTGTGAGTGCTGCAGGCATTCAGACTCCTGCTTCAGTAGAAGGAGGAGGCACAATTGCTATATCTTCGATCGCTTCTAGTACTGCTGTGTTTGGCTCTGGTTTCACCCAAGCACAAGCTTCTCAATCTAGTCCCTTTTGTTTTGGAATGCTCGGTAGTGGGATTCCTTCGTTTTCCTTTTTCGCTGCTGCAATTGCGTCTGCACCCATGTCTTCCATGGCTAGTGGGTCAGCTTCTTTTCAAGGGTTCCCCTTCGGAAGTGGGCATATTCCTAGTTCGAATCCTTCCTTAGGGTCTTTTCCTTTTACTTCTCAGACTCAGAGTTTTAACCCTTGGTCTGGAGGTCAGAGTTCGACTACCTTTACAGGTTGGAACCCTGTATTTACAGCAGTGGGGGCAGTGAATCAGTTTCTCGCTGGTCAACAAGGGAATGTTTCTTTCCCTTCGTCGAGTGCTTATCAGGATTTTTCCCCTCTTTCTAACGCTTGGAACCCCTATCAAGGGGTTTCCTCTTTATTCACTACTTCGGGGGGGGGGAACTGGTCCAGTCTATGGTAACTCTACATTGGGAGGGGGTCCTTCTCCAAATGCTGGGTCCTATGGCCCAACATTTTCTATGAGTTCTTTCTGGCAACCTGGTGCCTCATCAAATCCAGGTTATTCTTTTCAGAATGTTGGGAATTCATCCCACCAAGGATGGAATCCTCAGGCTCCTCCTCGTTTACCTTTTCTGGCAACGTTGAACTTGCCAGATTTGTCGAAATTGACGAATGATCTGATCCGATATAGTCCGGGGTGGCCTCCGGTTCCTACCAAACTACCTTCAGACATTCCAAAGTTTGAAGGCAAGAATGGAGAGGACCCGACTGATCATATCACCACTTTCCATTTATGGTGTTCATCTAAATCCCTAATCGAGGATTCGATTAGGTTGAGGTTGTTTCAACGCACCTTGACTGGAAATGCTGCCAAGTGGTATATTGAGTTAACTGGGGGTAGTTTTGCTACTTTTGGAGATCTAGCTACTATATTTCTAAATCATTTCCAGTTGCTTGTCCGTTATGATGTCGTGACCGAAATCCTAGCTAATTTTAAGCAGGACGACGCAACCCACATTTCTGATCGTATTCAGGAATGGTGGAGAAGGAAGAGGCTTATCAAAGCTTATATTCCAGGAGAATTTCTTTTGGAATGGTTTTTGAAATCTCTGCAGGCAGATATTTCTAAGGATGTATCCCTCTCAGGGGTATTTTCTGAGGAGCAGGCTATTTTTAGGGCCAAATAGGTTGAATTGATATATTCTCAGTCTGGTGTCCTTCATAAATATTTTCCTAATGCTCCTCGCTCCAAATTAGACATATCCAAGACTAAACCTGGTCCTCATGGTGACGGACTTATTGGGTCGATCAATAGTGGTGCAGCTAACCTGCTTAGTCAATTGCAGCAGTTGTCTATACAATCTGCTTCTTCTGGTCAGGCTGTGCCTGCTGAGTCATCGCCTTCTCAATCTTTGTCGGTAAATGCCGTTCAGACTTCTAACCCTAAAGAAAATCAACAATCCGAAGGGAAGAAGAAGGGACGTAATAAGAAAAAGGGCAAGAATGGGAAGGGTAATGCAAATAAATCCAACGAGCATGTTGGTGAGGGTCCAAAGGATAAAAAGAAAGTGAAGTTTCCATGCAAGTTATGTGTTGGAGACCATCTTACTCACCTTTGCCCTAAAATTTAGGATGCGCAGCGCTTGTTAGCCCAGTAGGGTTCTTCTAGTTCCCAGGCTGTGTTGAAAAACCCTTTTCCCCAAGGGCAACAGCTAGTTGTTGGCACGAATCAAAATATTGGGGCTTCCTCTAAGGGCACCCAGGAAGGGGAAACTCCGTCAAACATATACATGATGAGTGCTCATGCGTATATCGCCACGAGATCCCGTGATTATGGCGAAGATGATTCTTCAAAAGCCAAGGGTGCTGCCAATGGTACTGAGCCGCTTCATATTACGAAGCCTACTATTGAGCCTATACCTCGGATGCCAAAAGCATCTACCAAGCGTACAATGATTAATCCAAATGTCAGGGCTGCCCAGAACTACTCTATTGTGGAAGATCTAGTGTAGAGTCCTTGTGCCATGTCGGCTCTTGAGGTGCTCCAGTCTTTTCCAGCTCAGCACAGTGCTCTGCTCACTGCTATTGGGGCTATCGATCCAAAGAAATCTCTTGTGATTACATTCGATATTTCTAATTTTAAAAAGAGACTCCCCCATCATATGGCTTTTCATATCAAATCGTCATTTCGGAAATTCAATATCTTTCGAACGGTCGTTGATGAGGGCGCTTCCACATGTGTGATGTCTCTCGCATGCTGGAAGGGAATTGGATCTCCCGCAGCTATTCCATCTACTACTCTTCTAACTGCGTTTGATGGTCATTCTCACACACCGCATGGCATTGTCCCAGCTTTGCCCATCTGTGTTGGGGGAAAAACTGTAAATATAGAGGTTGAGATAGTTGATGCAAGCTTGGACTACAACCTTCTGTTGGGGCGAAACTGGATTTATGAGATGGATGCCATTGCATCCTCATTATTTTGGGTTATTTGTTTCCTTCACGAAGGGATGATTGTTACATTGGATCAACTGGACTGTTCTCCTGTAGACCCGAATGCATCTACTGACTCAACTATTCCAAAGTTGGATAATACCAAGTCGCCTATTGAGAATTTAGGGGTTGGAATGTATTCTTCTTTGATGGGTACTTTTGATATTCCACCTCCTACCATTCATATAAATGCAATTTCATCCTCCAGGGCTCCTCTTCGAAGAGAGTTCTTCAGAACTCATTATTTTTCAGATCCTTGGACCTTGCCTTCCCCTACCTCCACATTAGCGGAAGGTCAAGTGGGTGGAATGGAATTTCTGATGTCTACAATTGAGATTGATTATCAATCTATTTTTGACTCTGCAGAGTCCATTCCAGCTCCTTTTTCTTTGGATGAGTTGGATGGCGATGTGGCTCTGGCTTGGACACTTAGTTCTTCTTCCGCCCAGGATTTCCTTGATACCACTCTTCCATCTGAAGAGGCCATCCTGGAAGCTATGACTGGTATAGATAGACCGTGGGATGATTTGCATCATCGGTCTTACTTTTTACTTGATTTGAGCGAAGTTGAATCAAGTTTTCCAAGTCCTTTGTCTCTTGGTCCTGTTCACCTAGTCCTGAACCCTTTAGCACCAACACAGGTATATGCTGAAGGGAAAATGGCTGTGATTTCTCCAACTATCCCGGTGAACATTTCCAGGGATCCCAATGTTATAGAGAATGTCTTCATCGGAGCTGAATGTTCCCCTGAAGAGATTCAGATTTACACCGATCTCTTTAAAGAGTTTAGGGATGTGTTCACTTGGTCTTATGAGGAAATGCCTGGTATAGATCCATCTATTGTCCAGCATGAGATCAAGACTTACGAAAATGCTAAGCCTGTGAGGCAAAAACTTCATCCAGTCAATCCTAGGAAGGTTGCAGCTATCAAAGCCGAGGTGGAGAAGCTGCTCAAGGCGGGATTTATTTTCCCTATTCCTTTGACAGAGTGGGTTTCGAATCCTGTTCCTGTGGATAAAAAACAAGGAACAATTCGAGTTTTCATTGATTTCAGAGACCTTAATAAAGCATGTCCAAAAGATAATTACCCCACACCATTTATAGATCAGATTATCGATGAGTGTGCCGGTAATGAGATTTTCTCCTTCATGGACGGTTTCTCCAGATATAATCAAATTACTATCCGTCCTGAAGATCAGCATAAGACTGTCTTTATTTGTCCCTGGGGTACTTTTTCTTACAAAAAGATGCCTTTTGGTCTTAAAAATGCTGGGGCTACGTTTCGGCGGGCCATGTCATATTCCTTCCACGACATCAAACATATTATCGAGGCATATTTGGATGATTTAGCTGCTCATTCTCGAAAGAGAATTGATCATCCTGCTCACCTCCGTCAAGTATTTGAACGATGTCGTTTCTACAAGATTAGGTTGAATCCGAACAAGTGTGTTTTCGCAGTTACATCTGGTCGGTTATTGGGATTTATCGTGTCTAGGGAAGGGATTAGGGTAGATCCCTTCAAGGTTGAGGCAATACTTCGGTTGCCTCCCCCGTCGTCTATTCGTCAACTTCAAAATCTACAAGGAAAATATAATTTTCTTCGGAGGTTTATCGTAAATTATGCTGAAGTTACCAAAGGATTTATGAGATTGTTGAAGAAGGGAGTTCCATTTTTTTGGGATGACTTCGCTCAGCGCTCATTCGATGCTTTGAAAAAAGCATTGACCTCTGCTCCTTTATTGAGTCCACCTGATTATAGCAGGGATTTCCTTTTGTATCTTGTAGCAGCAGAATCTACCATTGGTATGGTTCTCGTTTAGGAGGATGATGCTCTTGTTGAGCATGTTATATACTATCTTAGTCAAGGATTGGTAGGACCTGAACTCCGGTATACTCCGATAGAGAAGCTAGCTTTAGCAACTATCCATGTTGTACAACGACTTAGACATTATATTCTTCTATGAAAAACTTATGTTTTGGCAGCAGCTAATCCATTTCAGTTTGTTCTTAGTAGGCGAGTGATTGGGGGAAAATACAATAGATGGATTGTGATTTTGCAGGAATTTGATCTTGAGTTTATGTCTGCCAAGTCCAAGAAATCATTAGTTTTCGCGGAATTAATTTCCGAGTTGCCCTGTGGAGAAGAGATAGTCTATGATGAATCCTTCCCGGATGAACATTTGTTTCTCATCTCTGCACAGGATCCTTGGTATGGAGATATCATTGTGTATCTTCAGACTGCGAAGTTTCCCTCTACTTTTTTGAAAGATGAGCGTCGTAAGTTGCGTCACTTGGCTAAAAATATTATTGGTGATGCTTTATACCGTTGAGGGGTTGATTCAATCCTGAGACGTTGCTTAACTCTCGAAGAAGCTGAGGTTGTGCTGAATGATTGCCACAGTGGAGCTTGTGGTGGTCATTTATCTGGGCTTGCTACAGCCCAAAAGATCTTGCGTGCTGGGTACTTTTGGCCTTCGATTTTCAAGGATTGTATGGAGTCGGTCAAAAAGTGTCATCCATGTCAAGTTTATACTCGAAAAATGCGCACTCATCCAGCTCCGCTTTTTCCAGTCATTACTATCGGTCCCTTTACAAAGTGGGGTATTGATTATACTACTTGTAACCCGCCTTCGGCTAAAGGTCACAAGTACATTATTGTAGCAGTAGACTACTTTACGAAGTGGGTCGAGGCTATGCCTACTTTTGGGAATGATGGTGAGACAACAGCTCTTTTTATTTTCAACCAGGTTATTGCTCGTTTTGGTATTCCTAGAGAGATTGTCACTGATCATGGCAGTCATTTTCAGAATAGCATGATGGCTGAGTTGGCTCTAAAATTAGGTTTCCGGCGGGAGCATTCATCTCCGTATTATCCTCAGGCCAATGGGCAAGTGGAAGCCGTGAACAAATCCTTGAAGACCATTCTTCAAAGGAAAATTAATAAAGCTCGATCCAACTGGCATATCATGTTGTATCCTGCACTTTGGGCATACAGGACGTCAGTGAAAACTGCAACTGGCTTTACTCCGTTTCAACTAGTTTACGGGCTGGAATCCATATTTCCCATTGAATGTGAGATTCCTTCTCTTAAGTTAGCTGTTGAACTTCTTCCTGACACTTCTAGTCTTGAAGAACGTCTCCTTCATTTGGAACATCTTGATGATCAGCGTTGAGATGCCGCCACGATGAATGAGGCGCATAAGAAACGAGTCAAGGTTTAGTACGATAAGGCGGTCAAACCCAGGGTTTTCTCAGAAGGTGACCTCGTTTTGGTCTATGCCCAAGACAAGGATGCCCTGGGCGCAGGAAATTTTAAGTCTATGTGGTATGGCCCCTTCATCGTTAAAAAATTCCTTAAAAAAGGAGCATATACCTTGGTTGATTTTGAAGGAAATGAGTTGCCGGAGCCCAGAAATGGGCTCTATTTGAAAAGGTATTATGCCTAGGCTTCGGCCTAGCATTTTTCTTTTGTATATAGTAGTCTTGTTTTGTACATATATGGTTTTTGGTCTTTGATGTGATGGTGATGTTTTTTATCTTCTTTGGCAGGTTGTGTCTAATGTCATGAGTCATTATGGTTTCGCCGATGGTGCTAGTAGACACACCCAGAACTTGGCTTCCGCAACTTGGGTGCTTCATCATCCATCCGGTCAGCTGTTGGTATCAAGAGGAGTCTGCATTGGTCCTGCTTCCAATAATATAGCAGATTATACTGCAGTTATTTATCTACTCTCGGAGGCAATATCTTTGGATGTTGATTCGTTGGTAGTTTTCTTGGACTCCCAGCTGGTGGTGTCGCAATTGAACAATACTTATCGGGTTCGAGATCCATTTTTACTTCGGTTGTTTTTTAGGGTACATTTGTTACAAATATCATTTCAATTTTTAACATTCATTCATATTCCTCGAGCAGACAATTGGATGGCAGACTCATTAGCTAATCAAGCAATTGATTGGCATATTAATCATTCCATACATTAAAATTTAATTATCAAAAACATCATGCAGTTTTTATACATTTGTCACATCACATCATAAATCGTTGTATATATATATCTCATTAGAGTGTTCAAAAAACTATACAAAATTTGGATCCATAAGTCATACAAAATTAGGGCTTATGCCCGATCATGTTTAGTATAAAAAAATATACAGTCATCCGGTAATCATATCTATCCACTCCTGTGGTCCCTACCCAAAATTCGTGTTCCTATAGAACACGATCGCAGTGGCGACTCGGCGGAATAATCACACCCAGTCACGTGGTACTCCCACTACCCATCTCTGGATGGCCTCAGGTAGATCTTCCACTGCAGCCATAGGCACTTGGCGAGTTAAACCCTCCAAGTTCCTTTGTACAGCATGGAGGGTCATGTTTGGGTCTACAGTATCCACCTCGCCTCTGCGGCGCTTATGCCATGGGTAGCCCTCAGGACGGACTGGTCCAATATCTGTATCATGATCATCATAATATTGTAATTCATTTTGAATACAATCAAAAACATGTTTTGTTTTCACATTTTTTTCACATATATTGAAAAAATCCAAAAAAAATCATATAATTAAAAAATTGCAATCTTATCGATTGTGCCCCATGCCGTGCCAGGTGGAAGGATGAGGTCTGGATCACCGCGGAAATCCATCCCATCATAGGGGTAGTCCTCCACGATGATGACTTGTTCTCCCCACCATTGGAAGAACTCGTCATCCCAGGTGGTTCGGGGAACTTCACTTCCCCCCAGTCTCTTCATCAGATCTGCCCATCGGGCAATTCTTGGGTCTCTTGGGCTACTGATTGAAGAGATCACTTTGGGTCGAAGCCCAGGAATCTTCTCAAAGAAGAATTTCATCAAGATAGTTCCATATCCAAAATGTTTTGTTTTTTCTTTCCGGATGGAAGTCAGTTGTTGCTTCATGTTCATTAGTAGAGTTGTGCACCAATCATATAGGTGAACTAAGCATTCTACTGCTATGCTCATCTGCGTCATGGATGCCTGATGTAAGGAAGCAGATCCTGCCACCCTGCCGATGGTAAACAGGAGAATTTTCATGTGCAAATCTCTTAAATATTTTATAGCAATTTGAGTCCCTACTTTCTTGGACCCCTCTACATAGTAGACGTGGACATAGTCATCCACTGTAAGCCCTCCCAAAGGCTTACCATGCAAATCTACTGGGTCTCCCCTCCAAGAGAGTCCAGTAATGAAGTAGATGTCTTCTACCTCTATGTCTATTGGAATTTGACCTATGATGAAGGTCCAGTCACTAACTGGAAGCATAGTCCTAATTTAAAACAAATATTTCTACGATGAAATTTCCAAATTTTAACCCTATGAATGGACAAAATTGATGACAATGATGGATTAAGAGCTTACCTGACTAGTTTGGTGAAGTTTGACGACCGATTGCTCTTGTTTTGGACAAAGAGGCTTTTTCTCCAGAGCTCTTTTTTCCAAATCAGCAAGTAACAATGAACCAAATATGAGGTACATTTTGATGAAGTTGAGATTTTTCCGGTTTTTTATCCATGACTGCTGACCCGTCATGGTAGGTATATGATCTTCACTGGCATATAGGTTAGGAAACCCACTTTCCGTTGCATTTTGCATACTAGCCTCCATTCTGATCACTTGCCATAGGGTCGATCCCATCAGGTCATGAGTATTTAACCCATTTCACTCGCCGATTTTTAATCATGACTTGATGGTAGAGCCTTCCTTTACATGGGCTTCCTAGTTAGTTCCTCGCTATCACTTGTTGCCCATGCTGCATTTTATGTAGGCTCGGGAGTCCTCTTTAGTCCCACCATGACTTATGTGTTGAAGCTTCATTCTTCTTCTTCTTCACTATCATTTTTCTGGCTATTACCCTAGAGGCTCCCTGGTGTTGTTGAGTTGTACTACTGCATTGCATATTGGCTACTTGTTTATCCTGGCCTTTAGCCGGCTTCATTTGGACTCAATGTTTAAGCCATCTTTTGACCTTGACTGTCTGTACAAGTTAACCATTGCATGCACTTAGCTATCGTGACTTGACACCCTTTTTACCCATGGATGGAACATTCCTTTGAGTATCGCTTACCAGTTTCTGCCACCTTGCATTGAGCATAGGATCGTTCCTATCCTAGGAACTAATGCATTTTTTTCTTGATACTCGTTCTATCCATTGTACCATAGCATTCTTTTATTCTTTTTCAGGCTTATTATATGAAAAATACAAAAAAATCAAATATAACAAAAAGAGCGGGAACGGGATGTATCTTCGTTATTTTGATGGCAGTACAGAGTCAGTTTGTCGCCCTTGAACAAAGAACATATACTTATATATATTTCCTTCATTTGGGATGGTTTTAGTTTTGACCTAGGTTCAGCCTTTACCATGTTGCACTTGTCAGTCCTCCCCCGATTGGTTATCTCTTCCAATCATATGGAGAGTTTGTTCTGCCTCCTGCATAACAGACTTATACAGTGTCACTTTTTACTGCCATGGTCATCACGAGTCGTGCTTTTGTTCAAGGGAAGTCTAACCAGAGTCGGCCATTCTGCGGTGTCTCTTGACTCATTATTTAGTCGGCCTTCCCGGTCTTGTCAGTATCTTGTTCTATCACATCAGATGTTTTGGTCTTCTGCTCGTGCTGGTTTGAGAAGGTCTCCATTGACTTCTTGCTGGCGGGTTTGTCTCTCATCGACTACGACATATTGCTCTGAGAGTAAACCTAGAGCTGCACCCTGGCCCTATTTCCATCATTGATAGGTGACCTTGTGCTCAACATTTGATCATCATTATGGGTCTTTGACTGAGTGGTTTCCCCTATGTTCGACGTCAACATACATTATCACACTTGGGATTCGTGCAGTACCTTGATTTCCATTTGACCCTATCGGTGGATATCTCGCCTCTGTGTCAGCTTTCATTATTGGTTGGTTCAGAGGGTTTCTTCCGTGCGCTAGCTTCATCTTGTGCATGTTGGAAACGTACTTTGGTTTGGTTCCGTCACTCTGCTTCATCCGATTCCTTCCAAATATTGGCCTGCGGGTTACACTCGCGTTGTACTGATGTGGGATGCCTTAATGCCTTCCTTCCAGCAGATCTTTTCCCATCGAATCCGAATCATTGCTCTGGGACTAAGGTCTAGACTCTTTTTTCAGTACCTTAGGGTTTGCAGTCATCAGTGGCAGACTCTTCGCTATCGACAGTGGGGATTCATCATTGCCTCCTGATTGGTAGATTCTTCCAAGTGTTCGACTTCAACTCATTTATTCACACTTTTTATATTGTGCTAGGGCACCTTGACACTCATTTTCATTATTGGTGGGTTGTCTCGCGTTGGTTAACAGTATACATTATTGACCGGTAATCCAACGATTTCTCACATGGTCGACTTCAGCTCATTTATTCCCATTGTGTAGAATTGTGCCATTGAGATCAGTGAAGACCTCGGGTTGCATCAGCATATTTCGGTTCACTTTTGACAGTCCATTCAGTTTTTGCCAGTGATTCCATCCACCCTTATATGTTGCAGTGTCAGTACAACAACATCCTATATGTTGGCTCTCGAGTTGCGTGATTGTACCATGTGTTCCACCCCTTATGATTTGGTACCTAGAGATTCAATTACTTTTGTGATCAGACATCTAGTTTCAGCATTATTGATCAGTTTGATATATGTGATACTTGGACATTGATTCTGACTTGTACTTCCGGGCCATGCTCAGTTGATTCATTGTGTACTTTCAGTTCAGCTATACTTGTATACATTCTGGATCTATTCTGTACTTTCTATATGGATATATTTTTGACTGAGCATGGGTATGCCCACCTCAGACATGAGTTGACTCTCTATTTTCTTTCATTGGTTTTTGGCAGGCTGAAATCTGGTGAAGTCCTCTCTTGTCCTCGCGAAGTTCTTTCTATGCACATAATACATTTCGACCATCATGTACCCCTTCTGACCTCATATATTAGGGGGCATCTGTTATAGCATCATTTTTCACCCTCATGTGATTCATGATTGTCTCTTTGGCCTTGGGCACCCATTCCCACAGAATTGAATAAAAGTTCATAAAAAACAGTGTTTAAAATCCCATATGCGGATATGCCCAGACTTTTCCACGTGTATACGCGAGTCCAGAGATAATTTTCCGCGTATTCCATTAAAATCATTAAAAAATATATAAAAATCCCTATTTTTGAGGCTGGGTTGATGGTTATTCCTGTAATTCAACCACCCCAGCCCGTGGCCAACTGTTTCTAACAGATTGAAACTACTTTGAGGGAATATAAAAGCCCCTCATATGCATGGCCTAAGAGAGAGAGAAAATTATAGACATTATACTCTGTTGGAGCCCCATTCAAGTATAATTTCCCATGCCTCCTGCACTTCCCAGATTTTTACAGGAAACCCTTGTTTCCTGGAGATGTTCATCAGCTTATATGTCATCTCGTGTGCACAAGTCTTGAAAGAATCCTAGTGAGGCAAGGGCGGGACGGATCCAGACGACGGTCTGTTCGAAGATCGTGGAAGGATTCAGGTGATCTCTCCACCTTTCTATTATTGTACATGCTATTCGTAATGAAGAAGAACCATCTTGTTCCCGAATTCACGTGTTAATATCTGCTTGCATATGTGAAAAGATTGTTAATTAAGCATTTATTATTGTTTATATGATGTTTCACATGGATTACACTGACATTTAGGAAAGATATATGCTGTACAACTAGATTTTCGTGCATGTCTCTTCTTGATTTCCAGGTTGAAGAGGAAGAAGGGTTGCTGGGGGTTTGGACCCCGCGGGATCTACATCAAACGTAGGATCTACGGGTGAGTTCTACAATCGATGTTATCTAGTTTTTAGTATACAAGTGTGGTTGTGTGAGTCCTTCTTGAATAGCATGCCCTAATCTGTGGAGGTTTTGACCCAACGACCTCTAGGGAGTTATTTACCGAAACAAAAGGAAGTCAAGGTGGTAGAGGGATATCTACAACACCAAAGGATGGAGCTAGTAGTAGCTTACCTTAGCATGCACACACAGATGGTGATGCAAGTGGCAGAAGAAATTCCTACAGAGGAAGAGGAGGAAAACGTAGAGGAAGGGAAGTGAGATGTTACCGACGTAACAAATTGGGACATAGAGCCTATGAGTTCCTAGAGAAAGAGAATGCGGGTACAAGTAAGAGGAATGCAATTGTTGCTCAAACTGAAGAAGCAACAAAGTTGCCTGAAGCAGAGAAAGAAATTGTGCCAGAGAAGGAAGAATCTTTGGTTGTTAATAAATTTTTGTTGAAACAAAGAAAGGAGGTTGTTGAACCAACAGATAGGAAAACTTTGTTGAGGAGTGTATGCAAAGTTCAAGGGAATGTTGTCAACTATTCATTGATAGTGGCAACATAAACAATCTGGTCTCTACAGAACTGATAGAGAAGTTGAAATTGAAGACAAGGGAACATCCAACACCCTACAAGGTGTCATGGCTTCAGAAGGGTCATCAGCTAATTGTGAAAGAACAGTGTGAGATAGAGTTGCAGATGGGCAGCTACAAGGAGAAAGCAATGTGTGATGTGATGCCTATGGATGTGTGTCACATACTGATGGGAAGACCTTGGAAGTGTGACAGAGGAGCAGTACATGATGGCAAGCAAAACACTTACAAATTCTTCAACAATGGTATGTATCAAACATTGTTTCCAATGGAAGAAGGGGAAGCATCAAGCAAAAAGTTTGATCCAAAGGCTTTATTGATGAGTCAGAAAGAATACCTGTAGCAAATTGAAGAAGAAGAGGTAAATTTTGCTTTAGATTGCAAACCTAAAGTAGTACTTACTTCTACAAAAATTTCTGATTTTCCAATTGAAATTCAAGAAATGTTGGACAATTATTGTGATATAATTGTGGATGATTTTCCTAATGAGTTACCACCTGTAAGAAAAATCAGCCATCAGATAGATTTGATTCCAGGATCAAATTTTCCAAATAAAGAAGCTTACAGAATGACTCCAGTAAAAAATTAATAAATCAGAAAGCAAGTGCAGGAATTGGTTGACAAAGGTTTGGTTCGAGAAAGTTGGAATCCTTTTGCAGTACCTACAGTATTGAGCTCGATGAAAGATGGAGGCTAGAGAATGTGCATTGATTCAAGAGAAATCAACAAGATAAAAATCAGGTATAGATTTACTTTGCCTAGAATTGAAGATTTAATGGACTGTTTGAGTGGAGCAAGATATTTTTCAAAGCTAGATCTGAAAAGTGGGTATCATCGGATTAGGATAAGGGAAGGTGATGAATGGAAAACAAACTTTAAGACAAATGAGGGATTGTATGAGTGGATGGTAATGCCTTTTGGCTTATCAAATGCACCCAATACTTTTATGAGGCTCATGAATGCAGTGTTAAGAGAATTTATTGGTAAATTTGCAATAGTATATCTAGATGACATACTAATTTACAAAAAAACAAGAGAAGAACATTTAAGGCATCTTAACTATGTCTTGAAGAAATTACATCAAGATAAGTTGCTGATAAATATGAAAAAGTGTTCATTCATGAAGGAAGAGCTGGTGTATCTGGGTTTTGTTGTTTCTGCTGAAGGATTAAAAATGGACCCAGAAAAGGTCAGAGAAATTGTGGAGTGGCCTTCACCAAAAAGTGTTTTTGATGTAAGAAGTTTCCATGGACATGGTAGTTTTTACAGAAAATTCATAAGGAATTTTAGCAAGATTAATTCACCTATCATTGAAACCATAAAGAAGGACAAACAACCACTAAAGTGGACTGCTGAAGCTGAAAAGAATTTTTAGTTTTTAAAATAGAAAATAACAGAGAAACTTGCTTTAGTGTTGCCTGATTTTACTAAAACATTTCAAGTAAAGTGTGATGCCAATGGAGAAGCTATTGGAGCTATCTTAAGCCAAGAAGATAGGCTTGTAGCATATTTCAGTGAGAAGCTGAATGACACAAGGAGAAAATACTTTTCTTATGACGAAGAGTTTTATGCAATAGTACAATCATTGAAGAAGTGGAGACATTATTTAATGTCTAAAGAATTTGTACTATATTCAGATAATCATGCTTTACAATATATTATGCAACAACCTAAGTTAAATAAAAAACATGCTAAATGGGTTGAATATCTTCAAAGTTTCAACTTTGTTTTAAAACACGTATGTGGCCAAGAAAACAAGGTAGCTGATGCCTTGAGTAGGAAAAATATTCTTGTTCAAGAAAGTCAATTTGAAGTAGTAGGTTTTTATTTTCTTAAGGAATTATATAAAATAGATTTGGATTTCAAGGAAGCATTTGAAGCATGTTTGAATCCTATTTTGATAGATAGAAGTCAGTGGTTGGATTATTTCTTGCAAGAGGGTTTATTGTTTAGGAGGAATCAATTATGTATACCAAATTGTTCCATGAGAGAAAAATTAATCAGAGAAAAGCATAATGGTGGACTTGCTGGACATTTTGGTACTGATAAAACTTATGAGCAGCTGAGTCATTTTTATTATTGGCCAAAGATGAGATCTAAAGTGGAAAAGTATGTGAAGAATTTTAAAAATTTTGAGTATGCTAAGGGAAGAAGCCAGAATGCAGGTTTGTACATTCCATTGCCTATTCCAGATAGACCTTGGGATATGCTACGTATGGATTTTGTTTTAGGACTACCTAAGACACAGAGAGGGAATGATACAAGTTTATGTTGTTGTTGACAGATTTTCAAAGATGGCACATTTTATTCCATGTTATAAAACCAGTGATGGTACTCATGTTGCTAATTTATTTTTCAAAGAAATTGTTATATTACATGGGTTGCCTAAAAGCATTGTTTCTGATAGAGATACTAGGTTTTTTGGTCATTTTTGGAGGACATTGTGGAAGAAGCTTGGTACTAATCTAAGTTTTAGCTCAGCTTATCATCCTCAGACTGATGGGTAGACTGAGGTAGTGAATAGAAGTTTAGGTAATCTTTTGAGAAGTCTTGCAGGAGAACACCCTAAGAAATGGGATCATATCTTACCATAGGAAGAATATGCATACAATGATTCACCAAACAGAAGTACAGGATAGAGTCCATTCCATATTTTTTATGGGATGCACCCAAGAGGAGTTTCTGAATTGAGAAATTTGGGAAAAGCAGAAATGAGAAGTGCTGAAGGTGAAGAATTTTCTTCAGAGATTCAAGCAATTCATAACCAAGTGAAGCAGAAATTACAAGATAGCAATATCAAGTACACGAGCAGAGCAAATTTGAGCAGAAGAGAAGTTCAATCTGAAGTTGGTGATTTAGTTTTGGCTCATTTGAGGAAAGATAGATTTCCAAAAAGAGAGTATAATAAACTGAAGTTTAAAAAGATAGGATCATGCAGAATCGAGAGAAAATTTTCTGCTAATGCCTATGAAATTGAGTTACCATCTAATATTGGAATATCTCCAATACTTAATGTTGTAGATTTGTACAGGTATGAAAATGGTGGCACAGATGAAAGACTAGAAGATAACGAGCAGATTGACTGGGTAAAACAATTACCTACAGCACAGCCATTACAGCTAGAGATGATCTTAGACAAAAAGGTGTTTAAGAGAAACAGACAACAAGAGTATTTACAATACTTGATTAAATGGAAAAATCATCCAATTGAAGATGCTACATGGATGACAAAAGCTATGTTTCAGAAACTAGGTAGTTCTGTGAAGGAGCTCATGGACAGGAGCCCATGAAGTATTTTGTCCTCGGGAGTCTGATGCAGGGGCATTGGAGTCTAGCCAGCAATGTGAAAGCTTGTTCACATGTTGTGGCTAGCTGAGTCAAAATTCATTCACTGATGGGTGAAATTAAATGTTTAATGAGAGGATTGAATTCCTCAAATAAATTGATATTATTATTTTTGTAATAAATTAGGAGAGTATTTATAGATAAGTGGTTTGAATAGGTGTGAGCTTGTTGATCATATCTAGTAGCAGTTGATAAATTTTAGGAGGATATTGGGCAAGTAGGATTTTGTCTCAATTTAGGAAATTTGATCGTAAATTGAGGAGGTCTCTGTTTTGTAATAAACAATAAATTAGAATCTTTGTAATAGAGAAATAGGGTGTTGGCTGTGAGGAATTATTTTTGAGGATTTTTTCAATAAAGATTGCAATATTTCTAATTACTGTGTATACTGGCATTCCCCATAGGTTTTTACCTTCGAAATATTATTTGATATCTCGGTGTGTACACTGAGTGTGAATCGAAAATATGTTCACTGTATAAAGGGGGTTTGATTCTTTTTTAATTTGCTAAGTTATACATATTCTACATTGATTTGACTGCCAATTTAATGTATATCAATATCTATAAAAGAAGACTATGTTTTTCTTTCCAACGATGAAAATCCATTTTATTATTGGATACATGCTGGTAAATTGCACACTGAAAAATGGGATTGATTTATAAAAATGATAATGATTCTTACGTTTATGTCACAATGTAAGAAATCGATAAGGTCCATCCTTTCGTTGATGAATGTAAGCAGCATTAGCCTCTGTTATTGAACGTGGTTAAACTTGCATCGATTTTTGGTTATTTAATTTGCTATCAAAGTCGATCGATTCAAGCTTTAACGCGGAGAAGACATGGTTGAAAGGAAACAATTCATTTTTTTTTGACAGAATGATAATTGTTGAATCAGTCTTAATGCAGAGGAAAAATTCATCTATTTGTTGGAATGATATTCTTGAATTAGTCTTAACGCAGAGGTGGAATTCAGTTTGAAGAAGTGACTTTGAAGTGTGTCTTTGAAATTGAGTAACAATGTTGGAAGAGGTATGAAATAACATTCTGTTAAAGTTGAAATTCTGTTGGAAACCAGCGTTCAAAGAGATCATAAACTAGAATTTTTGGAAAGCAGTTTTGAATGGTAAACCACCAGTGTCGTGTGCCTCTGGAGCTGAGGAGCGGTTTTGTAAAAATTCACACTATCCAATTATTTGCAAACACGTAATCAGTCCAAAACTGCCCATATCACGTAACTTTGGAATGTTAAATCTCAGTGAGGAAAGCAACGCGATATGCATTTGATCCATTCAATCTGGAAGGCATAAAATCGAAGGTTGATTGCTAATCAAGCTGCACGAGTTTTAAATATTAGGTATGACCGAGTAGTTTGGCATTGGTAAATGTTTTATTAACATATAAGAGTTGAAGTTTGGATGCGTGGGGTCCATATGGAACCAACCTAACATAAACTCGTGCTCATAAGAGTTAATTGGTTACGTTATAAGCTTAAGGCTCAATATAAGTCAAAATGGGTTAGAACATAAGTATTTTAATATTTTGTTTTAAAAAGGTTAACCTCTATTCTTATGAACGAGGTGTTATATATCCAAAGGATGTTGAATTTGGTTTTAATGGGAGAAGGTAATATTGTATAATGACTTTTTAAAGTTATTATAATTTCATTAATCAAAATTTTCAAAATTTGATGAATGAAAATGAGAATGAAGAATTGAATCCGATTCCTCCAGAGTTAGAAACTATTGTGAGAAAATTTGAAAGGCTCTCCTTAATGCCGTCAACATCACCGCCATCAGTATGGCTAGTAGTTCCTTGCGCATGTGCATATATTCCTACTTATGATTCTAATGATTATCACATAGTGGGACATAAATATAATATGTCAATTTGGAAATGTATGGTGTAAAAGTTATGATGAGAACTGATTTTCTTAGCTTCATTATATAACTCATTTTATATCACTTCGATGTTTTTGCCAATACATATTTACTATTTCTTGGATAGCCCATATATAACTCTGTTTATGTCACTTTGATAGTTTGGCCAATGCATATTTACTATTCTTTAAATAGACCATATATACTATAACATAGGATAAATCCATCTTAACCCTACAATTAAGCCTAAAATTATTAAAATTGTAGGCTTAAGTACAAACCATTGCACATCACCCCTACCTAGGCTATAGAACATCTCACTTGCCTCAATATAATTTAATCCACAAACCATGAAAATATTTTAATTTTCTTAGATATTCAATGATCATTTAATTAATATATCATTATAAAATGTTTTTCTTGATAATTTTCCAATATCTTGTATATATAAAATTTCCTTTGATGTTGATCAACATGTTCTCAAATTATGAAATATAGCAACACTCACCCTTGTTTGTAGTGATCATGTCCATGCATAAGCTATGTGGAATGTGGGTTAGCTAGAAATAAGTAGGGCCAATAGTAAGCCCTGGGTAACTTTGGAAAAATAGATACCCTCCCACACATAAAAATGGCAAGAGTAGTTATAAAGGGAATTGAAGTTTTCCTATGTGATCCTAAAGCATCAAAACAAGTAACATTTTTTGTCTAACAATAAATCTAGAGAAAAGGAAATTTCAAAAATCTACCATTGGAACAAATATTGAACAAATTGGTCAAGGATCTCAATTCCTAACTCTATATCATTACAAAATTGAAGGAATCAAATAGTAAAGAGAAGGAACGAACTAGACTATTTGATGTATTTTCGATATTAGAAGGTGAAAGCACACAACATTGTAAACCCTTAAATATATGGAATTGTGTATATCTAGAAAATGTGATATTGTAGATCAAGGAGTATATAACGAACCAATAAATATTGTAGGTAGTGATTACATAAGGAAACGAATGGAGAAATTCCTAATAATAAATGCACATTATTCTCTATCTACCATCACTTTTTTCATTTGAACTTTGGTCTTATCAATTTTGAATTGACCTTAGTTTTATCTATAAAATAAATACAAGTATTGGTATTATTCGAGCCACTGATTTATCAATGACTACCATGGTTACATTCCTATTATGGTCCTTGTCACCTTCTTGGCATGAATTTTAATAGGAAGAGAAAATGTGTGCAAGCACTAGGGAGATTTGGAAAAATAACATCCCTTTCATTTAGCATGTAAGTGAAAAAGAAATCTTCTCTTTTTGGTGCATTCCACAGGTAACATCTCTTGAATCATTAAAAAAATGGAAAAAAATTATTGCATTTATTTTGGCATTATTGTGTTTTCCATACTCCTTTATGCTTCATATTCAATTTTGTTAGTAGTTTTATTACTATTTCATTGGATTCCCTCATAGAAACATGCCACCAATACTGATAATATCGGAAAATTTTAATAAAATATACAAGGGATAACCTCATAAGTAATTGATTATTGTTTCTATTCATCAAAAATCATATGGGAATTGCAGCTTGCATCATATCATCCAAAGAGTGACCAAAAGAAGCAAGTCAATGGGATTACAAGAGGAAGGTTGACCATTCCATAGATTCATTGTAAATTATCTGGAAATTGAACCTAACCTCACCTATTTCACCATGGAAGTTAGGGAGACTGAGAGGAGAATGGAGCATTCATTTGTGATGCAACATTCAAGTTGAGGATACAGCCAAAGGAATGGACCATCCATTGAAATCACCACTGAGAAAATCCTCTTTATCAATGTATTGTTATTATTCTATACTAGGTATTCTAGACTAGATATAGATAAATAGAGTAAAAAAGATTAAGAATGAGATCTATGATGGTAAAATTAAAGTTTAAAAATAAATAACTCATCATAAACAACTGATAAGGTTTTACAGAAACAAACCTGACACTTTCTCTATAAGCATGAAAGCACCACATAGCTTCGGAACATTCCTGCCCCATGATACTTTACTTTTCATAACTTTCCTGCCTCGTGATACTATGAGTACAAGCTTGCAAAGATCATCATTCATAAACTCATCCGCAATGTTTAGAGTAGCCATTAGCTACAAGAATGTCTGGACCTCTAAAGACTTGGAAGCATTGGGAGGATCCACACCAACATCAATCTTGAACTTCCACTCATTTATGCTAACCCTCACCTAGTCCTTCGTACTTGGAGACACAACGAACTGCTCAACTCCCATTGTTGGATTCTCTAGGAGGGGAAGCAACAGTTCTAGGAAAAACAAATAGATTGATCTCTTGTTTTCTAGCCCTAAGCCCTTCACTATTTTCCTGAAACCCTTGTTGAAACCCTCAAGTGTATATAAAACCAATGAAGTGAAACCAATGGCAGTCTCTAGAACTGAATGCAATGCAATCCTAAGCACGATAACATGTTTTCTATGCTCCACGATGAATTTCAAGAGACCCTCTATGTACAATTTTTCACAGAGGAACTTAAGTCCATTGTCACTCTTTTCACTTTAAAAAGTCACCAGCATATCTTTATTCTACTCTTATAAGCGAGCAAGACATGTTTCATCATTTTATTCCATCGATTGCTCTATTTTGTCTAACAATTATTTTGTCTCTTTAGTTTTGAGCTCTATATTTTTTTCCTTCTCTGCAAGTTCTTTGAATTTCTTTTAGAGAGGAATATCTAGTGAACCATAGTGGTATGTGATTTCCTTCCATTCCATTTGAGAGTGAGAGTGCATTTCTCTATAACAACTCTTTGGGTATCTAGAATTGTAAATGATTCATCTAGTTGTTTCTTATATACCTCCATTGGATCCATTTGTACGGTGTTAAACTCTAAACCCTAGGGTGGCATAACATTATATGTATAGTAGAAAGGATTCCATTCCTCTAGGCTAATAATTTTTAGATTTCCATTTTTTTTTATATATAATAGGTTTTTGCAAACAAATAAAACTATAAGGAACATAATGAGGTCTAGTGAAGGAAAATTCTATTGAGTTGTCGTTTAACCATAATGTACGTGTGACTAGCATGATTTTTTATTAATATTATTTTTAATTGATTAAACAAAAGATAAATTTAAAAGGAGATTTTAATTTTTTTAATTAAAGTAAAAATAATTATATTATTATAAAGATAAATATGGGTTTACGATGATTTGTAATTTTTGATATTTGTAATTTTTGATATATTTTTCAAGTTTTGGTGCAAGGGATGTGAGAATACCTTTCTCATTGGTATTTAAACTAACCCTTAAGGCTAATAATTAAAGTAACCCTCAAGTCTAGCATACACCTAGCCTATATTTGGAGAATAATCAATGGAATATTAAATTAGTGATATTGTGTTGGATCCACACTCACATTTAATGTGGATTATGTCCAACCCTCTGCATTAGATCTACCCAAGGGTGCTAATTATCTTCCCTCCCCTGTGACACTTAGCATGCGACCCTCATCCATGCATTTGATGATATTTGTAAACATAATCATTGTCAATGGAGGGGAAGCTCATCACTCCAATATGTTCTTCTCAATTCCTTTGTGCTTCATTTTTTGTTCAATCCCACTACATTCCTCTCTCCTTTACTGTGTGTTATACTCCACATAACAAAATTGTATTACATAAACATTGAACATATATGAAACATCTCCCCACTTGCATTCCATTTGGAATTTCAACCCTCCATGCATTCGGCTTGGCTCTCTGTTACCAGGATTAATCCCTCTCGCAAACAAGAACAATATCCCTAATAGTCCAATGAGTAACTAGAAACAAATATCCATTGAATATCTCTTTCTCTAGATTATTTATATTTTAGATTATTACAACCATGAAATAAAGAGGACATGATCCTACCTTTCAACCGAGATGTCCAATGTATTCTCTTACCTTCGCTCCAAAGTAGTTCTTCAATGATGAGAAGAACTCGCAATCACAGACAAGAAAAAAAATAAAAGCACCTGCAGTATATAATAATCATAAATACTAATCCAAATTAGTGATCAAGGAATCTAAGTATTAACATTATTTCATGAATTCAGAAACAAGACAATGAAAAAAAGAGATCCATATGTATTATCATAAATTAGAAAGAGAAATCTTACAACTAGATGGCTTGATGTTGTACAAATTTCTCCCTTGTGTCCAAGAAATCATTTTCATTCAGTCTGTTAAACCTTTATCTCTAGAATGACCAGCATGGAGTCATGGGCACAATGGTGTAATATTCAATGTGTCAACAACAACTTACTAGTATAGAAACTATGAACTCTATGAACTCTCTCCAACTTAGAATCTATACAAATCAGTATCTATTCACATTGGTATCTACCCTTCAACCTGAAACTTTAGTTCAATTTATAGAGAGATTGAGGTAGTTTTAGATCCATTAAGAGAGGGATGAGTTCCTCCCATGAAGGTATTTGAGTTCCTGCGACCAAGGGATAAGCTCCATGAGTAGAGGGATAAATATCGAACTGGCACAACTCTAGAAGTTTCCAATTGGGAGAATATTCGACCAACCAGTCTTCTAGAAGTTACTTTTTAATTTTACTTGGTTTTCACGGGGGTGCGCAGGTTTCAATGGTGAACAAAGTGGTGATCTTCGTAACTAATGGAAGAAGCATAATTTCATGCACAAGAAAAGGCTATAAAATCTGTGCAAGTAATATTTTAATGGTTTTACAGAGCTTTTCTCCAATTTCCAAGACTTGATTCAGGAACGTTAGTTTTATTTTACCTATAAGGTAACATGATATGGATGGTGATATACCTATATTGATAGTCAAATTTTATGGTGACAGAATGACGTGTAACGTATTCCCCCCTAAAGTGTGAAGTTTGAGAAAGTTTTTCTGAAGACTGAAGTGCTTTATCATTCCAAGGATTGGATTGGAGACACCAATCGAAAACCTGTAAAACAATCCAATGCAAATATATCTCATCACTAAGGTAGGAATTCCCATACTTAGAGAAAAAATAAGTAAGTGTTCAGGTACATATATGATTTCAGTATTACACCAAAAGGTAGACATAGTATGGGCACAACCATCTGTCATAAGAAGTATACTATATTATGAATACATAACTCCTCGCAGCTTGGACGGTGGAAACTAGATCGAGGGTCTTTATTTTTCCTTCTCGACTAAGTACGAATATATCCATGCGATTGATTATGTTGAAGTAGAACATGGTAGAAACCACTTGATTACTATTCAATGATGAGAACTGTTAACAAGCATGAGAGAAACCACCAATAATGACAATTGCTCTCAAAGTAATTCAACACAATCTATGAAGTGTGAATGAATGATTTGGAGTTGAACACTCATAGAATCAATCGATCGAAGGTCAATAATGAGAACCTATCGTCGAAGGCAAGAAACTTGCCATTAGTGCATGCATATTCCAAGGTACTGATAGTATTCTAAATCAACTTTCTAGATAGTGAGCTGATGTCAATAGAAAGTGATTCATCGCAGGAAAGCCTACAACACAAAACTATTAGATCAATTTATGAAGAAATGTTTTGCAAGGACTGACTCAACGATGGTCAATGTGAATGGAGAAAAATGTTTGTAATAAATAGTAAATTGATCTTTCTCTTAAACACATAACAACAGTATAAATGGCTTTGGAACATTTGACTCAAAGATAATACCCAAAAACCGGTTGAAGAATTCCAGTGTGGTTTGATTAGCTGCAAGACAAGGGATTTCCCAACAGAGGTACAAGTGTGAAAAAGTTTTGTGTTCAAGGGTGACATGCTGCTTTCTAAAGAAAGGACAATGAATGGATTATTTTTCTCACTTTTCGCCCCACCATTATTGGCAAGTACCTCTTAATTTTTTTCAAGCTTGAGGAGGATAAAATTTTCTTCTCGTGTAAGTTCATCTTCAGATGAGTCCATCTTAGTATTAAAAATGAACACTAAGAAGGATTATTTCAGTCCTGTTGTGGTCAAAAGGTCTTAGACTGTTTAATTTTAACTAGTACAACATAGGATTAACTTAGTTTCTTTCAGTTTTAGGGATTCAGAAGAAAAACATAAGTAAACTCGATAGTGCTCTTTTTCATAAAATTAGTCCCTCAAGCCCAAAAAAAGATAAAATAGTTCAGGAGAGAACTCTATTGACCATGCTTATTCAATGTATACCTATTTCATAAATAGTCCAATTCAGTCCGGAAAAGGGGTAAACTTATACTAGATGGACAACTCTTCATTTACTTTAACGATTTCGAATAGTCAAGTACTCGGCGATATTTTCATGTTTAAAGAGTCTAAAAATGGCTTAAAAGAGGACTCCAGGGTTTCTCTTTTTCGTATTTTTATAGAGTCTAAAAAAGTGATAAAAGTCTACTCAATGTCAAAATGATTCTTTCGAAAAATAACCTGTTTCCTGCACAAAAACTTAAAAAATTACGAACATGTACTCTCAAAATAGGAAAAACATTTTGATTTGAATTCTAAAGTAAAAATAAATAAAGAAATATTATTTTATTCATTTAAAACTACAAAAATAACTTTAAACAAGTCATTTTCACCTTTTAGTTTTCAGAGAATAGCAAAAAACGTTTTTTCCCTAAATCTTCTAGAGCTGATATTAGGAGAACCGACCAACCATTTCGAAAACCATCCTTGCGAGGTATTCCATATCATCATTATATTTGTTTTCATCCGTTAGTTTTTTATTTTAATTTTTTAGGGCATGTTTTAGGGGCAAACAATGTTTTAAAATCTGTCCTCGAGGGTTCATAGGTTTTTGTGGAGAAAACTGCACACCCCGATGATTTTTTAATAGAAAAATCATCGGGCTGTTGTGGGTTTTATTTGTAGCTCGTGCGCAAAAATGTATTGTGTATACACTACAAAAATGGCTCAAAATTATCCCAAATGGTTTCTAATGATTAAATTGATGGTTTGAAAGTTGTTAATCATGTTGGAATGGTGAGAAAGAGAGCATGAACTTGTAGATGATGAAGCCATAGATGATCTGGCAACAATTCGCACATTGAAAATTTTTGGATTGTATAAGTTGTAGGAAATTCAAGGTATGAAAGAAAAGGTTAAGCTAATGACTTGGCTAGTGAATGCTTGGGATGTTTAGGATCAATGTTTCATCATTGGAGACCATAGGCTGGTGATCAAACTGGAGGATATATATTTCCTCAGTGGATTATTCCAGAGAGGGAGGGACATTTCCTTGTTTGGGACAAGACCAGGTAGTCTTCCCACTGCTTCCTACAAGGCTCAATATTGTAGCTAAGATACAGAGTTGAAGGATGGTAACGCTGATATCAAAACTATTGTGCGACTAGACCTTAAGATCATTTCATTTATTGCTACTAGGTTATGTGGGAGTGCAACTCCACATGTGGCTACCAAAGCACAAATGAAAACTACAGTTGACTGATCCGAGGGAAAAATTTTCAACTAGAGTGAAGGAGTGTTGGCTAACATGAAGGGCCAAGTTATGAGAGCTAAGAATGGGAAGTTGAAAAACATTGGCTACAGAGCCATTTGTGTGTCTTTCACTTTGCCTAGGATCCCAATCCTCACACCTCAGCAATCTCTAGTGGATCCCAGAGGACCTAGGGAACCACGTATGTTAAGTTGGGTAGCATTGATGGCTCGCCATGCTGGCGATGGTGGTGCAGTGGTTCGATTTACTCCTTAGTTTTTTATATATCTTTGGAACCAGATATTCATGATTGAATATTTTCCTTATGTAGGGATGGATTTTAGAGGTGATCTTGACACATCACTTCCACCAGGGGCATAGTGGGATGCATAAGGTAAGAAAATTGTTTTGAATTTTTTTTATGTTATTTAATTTTTTTTTTTTCCTATCATCCAATACTCATAAAAATTTTAAATGCAGATGTTAGTCCAACATGACCAACAGTGCTTCGTTGCTTTGATAGGTGAGAGGCACAACCTATAGCAGGCCCACCACAAAATTATGTAGCAAAGATCCTTGTAGAGCTCGGGAACAACCTATAGAGGTTTACTATTGATGTTCCAAAGATAGGGATAGATGATATACCTGTCAAGCTTCAGAGACATGTGACTAGTGTCCCATGCCCATTCAAGATATTTCTGCATAGGGTGGCACATGCCATAGTCTGCTATCATGATCATAGTCATAGATTGCTGATGGGTGATCTAGATTGAAATTTTGTTTTTTGTATTAGTATATTTTAGATCATATGGCGTTTGAATATGATCATAGACGATGTAATATTTTTTGACACAACTATATAACCTAATGATATTACTACTTCCGATATCTGAGTATCTTGTTCAATATGGATTAAATAAATTTTTTTTTTACTTTTAATGTTATATATGTCTATTTAAAACTTGATTAGCTAATGCATCAGCCAATGTGTTTAAATTTCTTGAAATGTTTTGATATTCAATATAATCAAATTGTCTTTCCAAGAGACAAACTCTCAAAAACATTCTTAACAAAGCTGGATTTCTAATAGCGTAAAAACCATTTAAATGTAATACAATGGGTTGCAAATCTAACATAACAATCAAATGTCGAATACCAAATGTGATTGCATCAGATAATAGCTCAATGACTACTCTATATTTTTCAATATTGTTCATTGTTTGTGAAAGGCATATCCCATGAATAGAGACTAACTCATCGGTGGGTGAATAGATAACCCATGCCGCGGAAGAGATCTTTTGTGTACTACGAAAAGCATCGTCAACAAAACCAATGTAAGTTTGAAGGAATGTCGACATATGAAATATCAAGACTAATCATCTTGAGGCACGCTTCTCTAATCTAAGGCACACTGTTCTAAATTTGTAAGTAATGTACAAGGAGGATCTTCACACGAAGAGTCATGCATAATATATCTTGATATAAAGACCATTTCTAGGTTTATCTAAAGAAAGGCCATCATAATCAATTAATTCATAGGCTCCTTTTGCAAGCACGCGCTTAACAATATAGGGACCATGCCACATTGGCTCGAATTTACCAGTGCCTAGTTTTTCGTGAGCTTGATCATATAATAGAACTATATCACCTTATGAATATATGCAATGGTTAACACTTTGATCATACTAATCCTTGACATGTTTTTTATGAGCTTTGATAGGTAATGCAGCGGTGCGATGAGTCTCATCTAATTGTGCTAGGTATAGAAAGTGTTTCTCCTCTTCATAGGTAGCTAGTAATAATTCAATGGCTAATTTGAGTGACGATATTTCACATTCAATGGGTAGCACAACTTCTAAACCATAAACAAGATGAAAAGGAGTGAACCTTGTGGCAGTTTTTGCAGAGGTACAGAATGCCCATAGTGCTAAAAAAAACATGGTATGCCAATTAGTTTTATGAGTTCTGACAATCCGTATGATCATGTTGGTTAAAAACTTGTTGAATGCTTCAACTTGACCATTATCATGTGGGTGATATGGTGTATAATTATTAGGGCCTAGGGTAATTTTATTAGAAATTTTGGTCATCATAATTTTTCGAAAATGGCTTCCATGGTCCATAACAATAGCTTGAGGGACATTGAATCAAGAAATCACGTGATTGAATATGAAAATTGCTGCAGTTTTGCCATCAGTCGCGAATGTAGGCATCACCTCAGCCCATTTGGTAAATTAATTTATGGTGAGAATAATATACCCATGCCCCCCGTCTGTGTGAGGGTTACATGTGATGGAATCAATGCCCCATTTGACGAAAGGACCGAAAAAAATTATTGGGTGAAGAGGAGATGGAGGTGCACGCATATTTCGATCAAAAATCTTGAAATTATGGTATTTCCTAACCGTGAGAATATATTCTTTGAATAAAGACGAACAAAAATAGCCAGCGTGTAATATCTTTTGGGCTTTGGAAAACCCATACATATGACCATAACACGCTCCAAAATGGAAACCATTCAAAACCCTTCTAGCTTCCTCATATTTATACAACGTCAAAAAACAGAATCGTCACCATGACGATAAAGAGTGTCGCCAACAATATTTTATTTTGAGATTGGTATCGAATTGTCCATTGTTTTGATTGTGAAAGCTCTCCTCAAAAGGTTTGGGTCTGGAGATATATAGTGATATAACCAAACCAAGGATCTAAAGTACTTATTAGAAACAGATATTGATGAGCGAGAGGAGTTTCTTCCACCATTTCAGATTCAGTATTGGGAACATCACACATAAGTTCAAAAAATACTAGTGATTCATTACACTTTGATTTCTTGAACTACAAATAAAACTCTTGGAGAATGATCATCCATTTGGAGTATTTTCTCTCGAGAAATTTTTTCTTCAAATTATACATTATCGGGTTGCAATTAGATATCATTGTGGGTTTGCTTAACAATATGTAGTGATGAAAACGTTGGAAAACTTGAGCAGATGCCAAGGCCAATTTATCCACATGTGAATACTTGATTTCCTTCGGCTAAAATTTTGACTTAGGTAATAAATCACACGTTCATTGTTAGAATCATCCTCTTGAACTAGAACCATTCCAATCATGGAGTTGCATGCAGCCAAATACAACAAGTAATCCCGGTGGTAATTGGGTGGATGCAATAATGGTGCATGGGTCAACACGTTTTCAAGTGCATCAAGAGATTTATCAGTAATATCATCCCAAATGAATGGAACACCCTGTTTCAGCAACCAAGTAAAACCTTTTTTTAACTCTGCATAGTTCGGGATAAAACGGCACATAAATTTTTCTTTCCCCTGCAAACTTTGGATTTGCAAAGAGTAGAAGGAGGAGATATATTAAAAATAGCCTCAACCTTTGATGGATCGACACAAATGCCTTATTTTGAAACAATGAACCCAAGTAAACATATTTATTGTGCACAAAATACACATTTGTGCATATTGAAACAAATGTTGTAATGCCTACATCTCACAAAGATAGCATGTAAGTGTGTAGGATGATCTTCAAAGTACGTAAAATGAGCAGGTAAGTCATCTAGGTAGGTTGTACAATATCATGTTTGATATCGTGAAATGCATAAGACAAAGCTCTTTGAAAAGTTGCACCAGCATTTTTTAGTCCAAAAGGTAATTTACAATATAAAAACGTGCCCCAAGGACATATAAATGTTGTTTTAGGTTGATCGGCAGGGAGTATTTTGATTTGATTGAAACCAGAAAAACCATCCATAAATGAGAAAATTTTGTTTCCGGCACAATCATAAACAATTTGATCGATATAGGGTGTAGGGTAGTTTTCTTTGGGACAAGCCTTACTAATATCATGATAATCAACAAATACTCTAATAGTCCCTTGTTTTTTCGTTACAGGAGATATATTAGATAACGAACCAGAAAGAAATAAAGACAATAACTCCCACACAAGACTTTTCAACTTCAAAGAATGATCAAGAACTTAACATCAAGTATCGATGAAATAGGTAACTTGACCTCAAAATGGGAACTCTAGCCCAAAAAGACTCAAAAAACATGAAAAAACACCCAAAAAACAAAAAAAGTGTATTCCAGAACGCACTTGGTTTTTTTTAAAGGTCAAATTTCAACATTTTATAAAATTATGCTAAAAACAAAATTGTTTCTTGAAAAAAGGATTGAAAAAACACCCTCAAAACAAAACCAGTTGATGTTGGAATAACAAAAAAAAAAAATTGTGTCATATTTTTGACATTTAAAAAAATAGAAATAACATTTTTTAATTTTTAAAATTCAAACATTAAAAAAACCTAAAATTTAAGAAAAAAACATTTTAAAGCTTAAAATTTAAAAATATATAGGAGTAAAAAAATAAAAATAAAAACAAAATAAAATTTTTAATTCAAACATTAAAAAAACCTAAAATTTAAGAAAAAATAAAAATAAAATTTAAAGATTAAAATTTCAAAATATATAGAAATAAAAAAATAAAAATAAAAACAAAATAAAATTATTAAATTAAAAAAAAAAAGAGTTAAAAAAAGAAAGAAATTGTAAAAAATAAAATATAGAAATTAAATTTAAAAAAGAAAAAGAAAAGGTTTATTAAATTTAAAAAATAAAAATAAAATTTTAAAATAAAAAATAAAATTTAAAGAAATATATTAAATTGTAATAAATTTAAAACTTTAAAAAAAAAATTACATTATTTAAATTATAAGTAAAAAAAGGAAAAATTAATTTAAAAAAAATTGAAAAATAAAATACAATAAAAATATTAAATTTAAAAATATATATATTAAGAAAACAAATAAATTATAAAAAATAAAATATATATAGGAACTTAAATTAAAAATATATATATTAGATTTTATTAAATTTGAAAAAAAAAATGTTAATATTAAAATAACAAATTAAATTTAAAAAAGAAAAATATTAAATTTTAATAAATAAATGAATAAACAAATAAATTTTGAAATAAAAAATAAATTTTAAATATAAAGAAAAAAAAAAGCATTGTTAAAATAAAAAGTTAAAAAACTTTAAAAATAAATTAAAAATGAAAATTTGAAAAAAATATATTAAATAAAAAATAAAATAAAAAACAAATAAAGAAGAAATTAATTTGAAAATATTAAGTTTAATTAAAAAAAAAAGATAATCTAATTTTAACACAATTTTAATTGAAATAAAGAATATATATAAAAATTTTATGTAATTAAAATAATAATAATAAAAAAATTAAAAATTAAAATATATATATATAAAATTCAAATAGATTAAAAAAAAAATAAAATTTATTAAATTTTTAAAATTTAAATGAAACAAAACATAAAATTTAATAATAAAAAAATGAAAAAAAAACAAAAAAAAATGAATAAAAAAAAACAAAAAAAATTCAAAACAAATTAAAATTTCAAATATAAAAATTAAATTAAAAAAAAAAAAAAAATTGGAATGTAAAAAAATTAAAAAAAAATCAATTAAAAAAGAAATATTAAAAATTAAAAAAAATTAAAAAAAATTAAAAGAATTTTTTTGATAGTGTGTTTTTTCAATTGCGGGCTATTTTTATTTTTTTTTATTTATACTATTTTAGATTAATTATTTTTTAAAATTTAAAATTTATTTATTAAATTTATTAAATTTTAATTTAATTTAATTTTTTTCTTTTAATCTTTTAGTTTATTTAGTTTTTCATTTTTAAAATTTATAAATTATTTCATTTAAAAGAAAAACAGTAAATTTATGGATATTTGTTTTTCAATTATTTGCATGTGGTTTTTTTCATTTTTTTTTGTTTTTTAATGATAGTTTTTTTTATTTTAATTTTTTTTTTTTTTTTTTTTTTCAATTTTAAATTTTTTTTTTTTTTTTTTGAACTCTTTTTTTGTTAATTTTAAAATTTGTATTTTTTTTCTTATTATTATTATTATTTTTAATTTAAATTTTTAAATTAAATTTTTTCTTTTTTTGTATTTTATTTTTTTTTTATCTAAATTTTAATTATTTTTAAATTTTCTATTTATTTATTTTAATTATATGGTTTTTTTAATAACTTAGAAAAAAAATGTTTTTGAGGTTTATTTTATTTTATTTTTTTGGTTAATTTTTGTTTTTTCTTTAAATTATGTGTTTTTTTTTCAAATTTTGTCATTTCTTTTGATATAATTTTCGAATATTTTTGTTTTTT